>JAGVSP010002796.1:0-59141 GCA_022494985.1 Micrasema minimum
GATTACTAGGCACGTTTTTCACGAGTGTATGTGGATTGTGGAATAACAACACAGGCAGCACCATCAAAATACCTTGCTTGGCCAACGAAGCTAAAAGCAATTAATTCGAAGCTTATCACCGATTCTCAGCGTCGCAAAATGGCGCTGGTTAGGCTCTAATGCCGCTACCTGCAGACCCTAATAACGGAAAAATATTAATATTTGACCACAGGCGCTTATGGTCAAGATTACAGATTTACTTCTTGTTTGTTCGAGTTCCCTTTGCACTGTGCGCAAACTTGACTAGTAAACAAAATATTAAAGCTGTTTTAAATAATATTACAACCAAAGGCAATCAAAGATATGTTACATTATGACCAAAATGAATTTAAAATGTATTGTATCGTTTGGCACGTGGAGTAGCGGTAAAGCGTTGGGCTGCCGCGAATGCAGTCACGGGTTCAATTCCCGATGGGGGTCAATACGAAATATTTATTTGTTTTACGTGATTTTTACGTGATAACGTCATAAGAAAACATTGATGAAAAATAGTATACTTTTATTAATTGAATTGAATTATTATTACTGAATTATCAGTATTTTGTATAATACAAAGCAGGAGTTAATTACAATTTTTTCCATAAATTAACACTTTTTTAATTCAAATATTTGTTTACTTAAATTATACAATTTAATTACAAGTAACAATGTTCTATTAACAATTTATTTACAACTTGATATGATGATATGATGTTGAAGATCCTCCAACCTGTGTTATTTTGTGAAGGATAGGAATTTGGAGTGGAAGAGAGGTAGATGCATCACAAACCGAAGGCTTAGGCCGATCGTGCCTCTCTATCGCTTGTTCCGCGCTCTCGCTTGCACACTCGGCTCAGGCGGAACGTGACAATGAGACATGTATTTTCGTGTGTGCAGCCGGCGTTCATCGATTAAAATATTTCATGTGATATCTTAGACTGGCGCTGTAGCGTAAGACTGGTCATCTTGTCTTCATGGAACAAAATATTAAGATTCACCGCACTTGGTGTAGGTGCCATGCACCATTGGGTGTGGATAAGGGACAGTGGTAGTAGTAGTAGTATGTATGTGATGTACACGTGATTGTAAGCGATAGTTACGTTTTAATCACGTAGTGTTCGCGTGGTTTTTCTATAACATCGCGTAGTATTTGTATAATATTTAGAAGTTCTTCTCATCATAAATATACGTATGATCTTCACCAGCAGCGTGCACTCCATACATGCAGAAAAGCATTGCCTACCCTACAGAAATATCATTCAAATAAAAAGTGCAATTAGGTACTAATAATTTAAAATATTAACCAATATTCCCAAAACTCCAAACAAATACACCTTATTTCAAACGTACCCGCGAATAATCACCAGCCATGCTAAGCGCTGCGCTATCGCCACCCAATGAACATAAAAAATCGTGTCATAAGCAAATAGGTACTAACTCTGCCTTTTTTCCAGAGCAAATATCATCTTTATTCTCCGCATAAATCCACATAAAACGAAATTGGTCAAGGAACAGGCAGTGTTTTTTGTGGTTCAATTTAATAGTGTTAAAATGACACCACTAGTGTGCTCAAGTTGGCTTGGTGGGTAGCCCAGTCTCTCTTATGACTCGGCGCGGCGCGCGACGCAGCGGTCTTGGGTTCGATCCTCAACTCTGGGTTTTTTTTTTTAAATACGTATAAATATAGGTAGGTATTTTTTTTTAATAAAGAAATTTTGAATCTACGCATATACTTATGGGTACTGGCATGAACTACAATTTTGTTTCGTTAGATAGGTATATTCAATAGAATTATTGTTTGTTTTTTAAACTGCCTACCCTGATTCAAAATTCTGTGCACGCCACTGATCTTCACGTGATTGGGCGTCAATAACAAGTTGATTTCATATGAGCTCACAAAATACAATTGCGACTGTAACAAACATGGCGTATATCTTCATCACCATCGTTTAACATCCGCTCCCTATGTGGACCATAATTTTAAAAATCATCATCATCATACCATATCCGATCCCTATGTGGAGCATATGGAATCCAATAATTTTTAAAATATACAAGTAAAATTCTACAAATTGCTTTCAAGCTAAGCGATCGCCCGCTAGTTCCGGCACGTCGATTAAAGTTAGATCCCCGCCTCGTAATTCAGAAGTAAAATATCAAAAGCTTTATCAAGATACACTGCACTTGGTGTACCGATGCACTGACTTATCCACAATTTCGTGCAGATAAAAGAAAAAGGACAGTAAGACTTTTTATTATTTGAAAGTGCTGGTTAAATAAAGCTATTCCACACCAAGATGTTTCAATTATGCTATTATTGTTTGCTGAAATATCCTTTAGGGAGACATCCCTTTATTTTCACACGCGCCATATGTATTCAACGAAGAGGCTAGTCTTTTCACCTTTCCACTTCCACATTAGGGTCCAACACATTTCACTTCACTGGACTTGGCTGGTCACAATTCTTGAGAAATAAAAAACAGTTGGACTAAAAAAGAAACAGGTATTTCGATTAAAAGAAATATAATTCACATATGTATTATTGTATTTTTGAAAAATCTAAAAATACTTTTTAATATAAAAAATTTAAATCTTCCACTTAAAAACTAGACAGAAAACAAAAGCATGTACAGGGTAACACAATCGTATAGGAAGTGTAGAGATCCAAAATGTATTGATAAAATAAACTAGTACCTAAGCCCAAAAATATAGCCGCCGCATCAGAGCGAATTAAGAACATGTAAAAAATGCACCGACAAGGCGATACAGCTGTCACATATTCTACTATTCTTAATTGTCATATCATCGCAAAAATATCTTAACTGCTCTCCTCAGCACGGAAATTCTCTCCGAATTAAAAAAATATATGTGCGTACCCAGAATAAATTTGAAGAAATAAATAAATCAGTATAAAAATTTATGAACATAGAGATTTTTTAAAACCTAATATCGTCAAGTCAATGCACAAAACCGCGGATCTGCAGGTCCGTTTGAGACGTTGATTTCAGAAATTAAAATTTGAAATTAACTAACTAACCATCACGCCATTTCCCCGAAGGGATAGGCAAAGAGGATAGAACGCCACACCACTCTGTCCTGGCATCCTTATCTTGCTTCCTACACATTCATACATAGCACATCTCCTCATGCACGCACGTCGATTATTCCGACTTCGTAAGAATGCCACTTTCAAGCACTTGTTTTACTTGATCATGCCATGTCTTACTCGGTCTTCCTCTACATCCAGCCACAGAGTTCTTTCATCATCCATTCGCTCTACATGACCGAACCATCGTAAAATACCTTTCTTAATTTTGTCGATAATGCTTATCTCAGCCTTGCATTCTGCTCTAATTTCGACATTAGTGCACCTATCTTATACAGTTTTACCTCGCATTCGCCTGAGAGATCGCATTTCAACTGCATTTAATCTACTTTCGGCCTTCTTTATGAAATTATTGAAATTTTAAACCCTTATCAAATAAAACAAAACATAATTATTTAAATAGCTAACGATCTGTTGATTATTTTAAGGTACTTAAATAAGAATTTAAGCTGGTTCATAATACTACCTATAAGCTTAAAACAACGTTTTAATACAGTATTTCTGCAAATTCGCGGTTTTGGTTGTATAGACGATATTATATTACACTAGAAGATAACAGTCTCCGACTGTTAAATGCTAGCCCTGCGGGGCTTTTCGGCGCTTCCGCTCCTCGATTTTTGGTTGTTCCTTAAGAACCGATGGAGATTATTTTTTCCGCAGTCAACACAGAGATTTATTTTTTCGGCAGACATCACTGTTGTACACTTCTATGACTACTGTCATTTTTACGCTAATAATATTATAGAATGTTTACAGTATTAGCGGCCTATTTATTTATTCATTTATTAATTTAATTTGTACAAAATACTTTGCACTCCCAATTGAGTTACAAAACTCATTCTGGGACAGATATTAGAAAAAGAAAGACTAAATATTACAATACTTCAGATTACAGAGTTACCAATGCTAAATCTAAAAATACAATAATCACAAAAGAACAATAATCACAAAAGGAACAAAAAAGGAACAATATAGAAAAATTAGCCATTATCATTATTAATAAAAATATTTAAAAAGTAGTCTTTTAGTGCTTTGTTTTGGGATTTCGCCGTCTTTTGATTTTGAATTTCGTTTGGTAGTTTATTGAATTGAGTGCGGGCAATGCTTTCTAAAGATTTTACGCCATATAATAATAAATCAACATCAAGAAAATGACACTGTTTGCAGTACAAGGAACAAGCCTGAAGAGTGAAAAAAAAACAAAAGAGAAAACAAAAGATTAAAGACACAATAAAACTTATTTAGTAACAACAATAAATAAGTAGGTACTTAGTTAAGTACCTACTAACATTAGATTATAGAGCTTTATTCTCAACACCCTCCCTAAATCTCTATAACTAACAAACTATCAAATCTAACAAACATCAAAGAAATACAAACCTAATAAATCAAACAATTCTTTAAATAAAATTCTAGATAATGGTTTAGTCAAAATATCAGCAATTTGCTTTTTGCTAGGTACATAATTCACAGATAACTTGTTTTCCTGAATCTTTTCTCTAATATAATGATAACGTGTATCAATATGCTTTGATCTTTTATGAAATTCTGGATTATTCATTAACTTTATAGCACTAGTATTGTCCACTAAAAGTAAAGGCACACAATTGTTTGAAGTTATTTCAGTGAACAAACGACCAAGCCATATGGCTTCCTTTGTTGCTTCACTCGCTGCAATGTATTCAGCTTCTGTGCTTGAGAGGGATACACATTGCTGCCTTCTGCTAAACCAGGAGATGGCTCCTCCACTGTACAGAGAAACCATTCCGCTCACAGATTTTCTTGATTCTGGATCGCTGGCATAGTCAGCGTCACTGTAGATTTTCAGCAGTTTATCTTCATTACTTTTTTATATACAATTCCAACATCTGTTTTATCTCGTAAATATCTCATTATGCGCTTTACCAATAGCCAATGTTTTTCCTCTGGTTTTTTCTAGAAATTTTGAAGCATAATTTACGGCAAACGTAATATCTGGCCTTGTTACTACTGCCAAATACATTAAACTTCCAACTGCTTCTCGATAAGGAGCAGTTGTAATTTGTAATTTCGTTTCTGGATCATCATCCTGAGAGATATATTTTTCAACTGGAGTAGACACAGCCTTACACTCATTCATATTAAATCTTTGAAGAATTCTTTCTGCATAGTTTTCTGATGTATAAAAATTGATCCATCACTATTACGAGTAATTGACATATTCAGAAAATAACCAATCGGTTCAATAGTCAAACTGATTTCTTGTTTCAATGATGACAAGAAAACATCAATATTCTTTGCCTTGTAGAAGCAACTAAGCCATCATCCACATAAATAATAACCATTAATTTTTCATTATCAGATACTTTAAAAAACAAACAAGGATCAGCTTCACTCTGAGATAAGGAAAATTTCATCATTATTTTCTTAAACATGTTATTCCATATTCTTGGAGATTGTTTCAAACCATAAATACTTTATTTTATTTAGTTTGCAGACTCTATCAGATCCATCATCCAACCCTTCTGGCTGTTTCATATATATCTCCTCATCTAATGTACCATGAAGAAATGCAGACTTGACATCGAATTGAGCCAATTCAAGTTGTTCACTTGCAACAACGCTTATAAAGGATCTAATAGTGTCAAAGCGAACCACTGGACTAAACGTTTCGTTATAGTCGACACCCTTTTGTTGGCTGTACCCTCGCGCAACCAGTCGAGCCTTATAAAGATTGATTGTACCATCAGGTTTAAATTTTTTACGAAAAATCCAGCGATTTGAAACGGTTTTTCGACCAGGAGGTAACTCGGTTAAACTCCAAGTATTATTTTCTTGTAGAGATCTCATTTCATTATCCAATGCTTTTTTCCAATGAATACTTTCTTCTGAATTCATTGCATCAGAATAACAGGTTGGTTCGTCAACTTCGGACAACATCATTTCTATCAATCGCTCTGGTGGATAAATTGTTTTTCTCAAACGATTTTTTTATAGGTAATTCACAGACTTGATCATTAGAATCACTGACCTCATTATTCAATTCAATTTCATTTGGGTTGTCATCTACATTTTGATTTGAATAATTTGGAAGTAAGGCTACTGTTATACCAGGGATTTCTGGTTCAAACCTGACATTTCTACTTTGAATAATTTTATTTTTACTCTTTAACCAAATACGATAACCATCAATATTATCTGAATATCCAACAAATATGCCACTCTGTCCTTTGGCATCCCATTTCTTACGTTTCTCATTAGGCACATGAACATAACAATTTGATCCAAAAATGTGCAATTTATTCAAGTGCATTTGTTTATTAAAAAATAATTCATATGGTGTCTTATTTTCTAAAAACTGCTAGGACCAGTTCTATTCAATATGTAAACTGCTGTATTCACAGCCTCAGCCCACATAAACTTGGGTATATTTTTAGATAACAACATGGTTCTAGCTATATCCACAATAGTTCTATTTGTGCGTTCTGCACAACCATTTTGTTCTGGTGTATATGGATTTACAAATGACAACTTTATACCTTTTGATTTAAAATAATTCAATACACCTTTATTGTTAAATTCCAGTCCATTGTCACATTGAACTGTTTTTACAGAATGTTCACATTGATTATTGATATATTCAATGACTTCTTGCATTTTTTATAACTGTTTCAGACTTTTCTTTTAAGAAATATACTATTCGAAATCGAGTATAATCACAAGTGAAGCACACAAAATATTTACTTCCACCTAGTGAAGTGCACTCCATCGGACCACAAAGGTCAACATGTATTGTTTCACCTGGTACTACAGATCTCTGAGTTCGTGTTAGAAAAACATTTCGATATTGTTTACCTTCAACACATACTTTACAAAATTCATCTTGAGTAGATACTATAATTCCATGCTTTTGTAATATCTCTCTCACTTGGCGTTTATTTTGATGACCAAGACGCTCGTGCCAAGATTGTAAAGTATTCAGCGCCAGATTTGTTTCAGCTGAATTGCTATTATTTAATTCATTTACTCTAATCTTCATTATAAATAGTTGACCAGCACGTATTCCTTTAGCTTTAATAATATTATTTTTCATAAAATGGCATGAATCACGAGACGACTTAAATTTCAACCCTTTATCTAATGCTGAGATAACAGAAAACAAATTTCTTCGGGCATCAGGAACATACAGTACATTCTCCATATAAGAGGGCAGCCACTTCCCATTAACTTCAGCATCAAATTTTATGATTCCACTTCCAAGAGCTTCCATAGTAGAATTATTACCAACATGAATTTTTAATGGTATTTCAAAATTTTCAAAAGTATTAAACCATCCTCTACGTGAAGTGATATGATTAGTGGCACCAGTATCGACGATCCATGAATCCTCTTCTACTTCCACATGAAACATTTCACCAACAAATGCATGACCACTTGAATTACTTGTAGATTGTCTTTTTTGTGCATTTTTTAATTTAAAACAATTTCGCCGAATGTGACCGGGCAATTTACAGAAATGGCATGTAAAATTTTGTCCCTTTTTGTAAATCTTTTCAGTTTCATAAGAAGATCTGCTATTATTTTTAAAAAATAATTCTTCTGAAACTTAGATTTATTATCTTTAATCACACATTTGGACATCAAAGCTTCAAGTTCTTCACTCTCTCTACTATTTATCATGTTGGCGTTTATCATCTGCAGTTAAGATTCCAATTAAATTTATTAGAGTCTGCTGCTCATCACTTCTTGCCCACCAAGCTTGCCGTAAACTTTCATAGCTATCAGGTAAAGTATCCAATAATTTTACCATCAGTGAAGATTCATCAGGTTTAACATTTAATTGTTGCATTCTCAAAACCAGACCCTCAAATTTAGCAATATGACCCACCATGTCATCAGATGAACTTTTACGAAAATTGAAAAACTCAGATTGTAACGTATGGGCAGCCTGTTTAGTTTGCTGCTCATAAACTGCGTGTAATTTAATCCACATATCACGCGCACTGTTACACATCATTAATAAAGACATACATAGTTTTTGAATCAAGGGATCTCACTATTATTTGGCAAGCACTTCTATCTGCTCTATCCCATTCTTTCAATTTTTCTCGATGTTCAATCATTTCACGTACGTTTGACTCATCTTCAGGTCGCATAGGCTTCTGAAATTCCCCTATACATAATTCGTATACATTTTCTGTTCCTCTTAAAATGTTTTTCAATGCAAACTTCCACGTGCACCAATTTTCTGCTCCACGCAATTTTTCAATGGAGTATGTGGAGTATTCCATTTTTTTAAAATTTTATTTAATAATTAATTTATAAATCACTTTACACAATTTAGCTAACCACGTTCTGCTACCATGTTATAAAAAAATGAAAACGCTGTATGTGTAATGAAAAACTCTATTTAAATAATAAATCAACATCAAGAAAATGACACTGTTTGCAGTACAAGGAACAAGCCTGAAGAGTGAAAAAAAAAACAAAAGAGAAAACAAAAGATTAAAGACACAATAAAACTTATTTAGTAACAACAATAAATAAGTAGGTACTTAGTTAAGTACCTACTAACATTAGATTATATGGCGAAACGACGGAAAAACTATTACTCTAACAGCCCTGAGTGCTTTTACTGCGTTGCCGCCCTTTTTTCTCTCGTCTGGTATTAGAAACTTTTTAGTGAATACTCAACGGACCGGTCACACGAAAGGCAACTGGGAAATATATTTTTTTACTGTAGTATAAACGGTTTCGGAAAGGGTTGATGGGTAAATTACGCGTTTTCGATTACATTTCGGTGTAACGATTTCAAAATATACTCTGTCTTAGTAGGTTACAAGTTACAAGTATAATAATATAGTAAAAAATATTACGACGGTCCCAACGTATACTGTCGAATCTGAAAAAATGAGATTTTCGTTGTATTGTATTAAACTGTCCAATTTACATCATATTTAAGGTGGTAAAAAAAAAATTTTCCTCTTAAATTTTGGGGTAATAAAAATCGAATATAATTTATTTTTTTGACCACCTGAAAATATTATGTAAATTGGACAGTTTAAAATAATAAAATGAAAATCGCCCTTATTCAGATTCGACAGTATACGTTGGGACCGTCGATTTCTTATATAAAGATACTGATTATTGTTAATGTGTATATTAAGTATGTATATATTTTGAAAGTGGACATGTGAAAAGTCGGAATAACCGGCATATGTGCATGAGAAGATGTATGAATGTAGAGGAAGCAAAGGAAGTCTGTCAGGACAGAGTGGTATGGCGTCCTATCCTCTCTGCCTACCCCTACGGGGAAATGGCGTGATGGTTAGTTAGTTAGTAAAATATATATATTTTTTAAAGTTTTTCTCCTCTTTAAAATATGTATGCATTCATATTTCTTTTTTGTTATTTTGATTTTTTTTAATGTCTTATTCTAAAGTTCTTTTTTTTTCCTCTCTCACTCTTCATTGTTATTTTCTCTTCTTATTGTTTCTTCTTAGTCGAGGAAGGCCGAGAAAGACATGGCATGATCAAGTGAACAAGTGCTTGAAAGTGGGCATGTAAGAAGTCGGAATAATCGACGTGCGTGCATGAGAAGATGTATGAATGTGGAGGAAGCAAGAGAAGTATGCCAGGACAGAGTAGTGTGGCGTTCTATCCTCTCTGCCTAAACCTTCGGGAAAATGGCGTGATGGTTAGTTAGTTAGTTAGTTAGTTATTTTATGTGTATGGTTATAGAGTTTATTATTTTTTATTTATTATTTCAATAATTTTGTAATAAATGTCAATTTATCTGTATATATGTAACTGGAACATTCACACCTGTGAATGTTCTGTATATGTACGGAAAAAAATAACCAAATAACCATGCGTGAACAGTGAACATACTATACTTTTTTTAACATTCGAATCATATTAAATTTATCACGGCAAAATCAATTGGATACATTTTATGATATTTTGAAAATACAAAAGAAACATTTACTTTCTTATGATGAACCGATATATTCCAATTTTTTGACTGAACTGTCCTGTAGAAAAGTTGAAGTGTAGTGGGATTCGAACTTAAGGAATCTGAACCGGAGTCCGTGACTTTTACTCTTAGACCACCAACCGGGTCAAATCAGACATAATATTTATTTTTTTTTCGTTGCTGTATTTTTACGCTTCTAACTAACTAACCGTGACGCCATTTCCTCGAAGAGGTAGGCAGAGAGGATACACCGCCACACCCCTCTGTCCTGGCACACTTCCCTTGCTTCCTCCACATTCATTCATCTTCTCATGCACACACGTCGATTATTCCGACTTTTCACACGGCCACTTTCAAGTATTTGTTGTACTTGATCATGCCATGTCTTTCTCGGCCTTCATCGACTTCTACAACCAGACACGCTCGCATAAATCCTTTTAGCCGTTCTTTCATCGTTCATTCGCTTCATATGACCGAACCATCGTAAAAGACCTTTCTTAATTTTGTCGATAATGCATTCTGCTCTAATTTCAACATTAGGGCACCAATCAAACATGGTTTTTTGATTCATTACAACAATAGTCAGCAAGGTCTAAAGACATGTGTGTTGTTCTCACATCATTTTAAAATTAAAGTAATAGTTCTGTTATTTGAGTTATGGTTTATTTTTTATTCTATTTCAAAGACCGTGTTTATAAAATATAAAAATGTTGTTATTTTGTCAAAACTATAAACGACTGATATTGTCTGTTGTCAAAACTTTCAGCAAATATCGTTTTTCTTAAGGAAGAATTCTGTACTCTAAACAAACAATAAACTATAGGCGTTAATATGAGTCCGCATATGAGGGAATATCTCATAAGCTCCATTCTCCCTTGCTGTCATTCTGTCATATCATCGAACACTTGCAAGGAAAAGCTGCGTGAAAATTTGATACAGATCAAACAATATTCCACCCTTAATAATATAGGGGAACTAAATATATCTATCGACATACACTTTATTATTTTTTTATCCATTAATATTGTTATTTTATTGCAGAAAAATAACTACTATATTGGTTTATTTAACTTTCGTATACGCTTCTGAATGCCAGAAGTTTACTAGATGTAACTATCTAACTTACTAACTATTACGCCATTTCGCTTCACTACCATACAAAAGGGTTGGTACCAGAACTCCGTTGTGTCAACGCGAGCTAGCAACAGGGCCCAAATTACCAACAGCTATATGTATCGCAGTTCCGACGCGCTTTAATTCATGAACATAAATAAAAATACGTGTCTTTTGCGAATCGGCGTACATTTTTGTTTTTTCATCCTTCACACGTTTCATGGATTCACCTGCACTGGAGTAAAAATTTATAAAGCAAACATATAATTTTCATATGAAATAAAATAGTATTGTGTTGTTACGGGTGAAAATTCTCCTACAAAATATTTCTTTGTTTCATAAACTGTTAGAAGGAAATCGTCATAGAAATACTCTCTCTGATATTGGTGTAAAAATAGCCACTCTAAGACTCGGTAAAACACAAGACAAACCATTTCGAAAATCAATAATCACACAATGCTGAAAAATATTTTAACAAACACACGCAATAAATGAATATTTCTAACACTTTTTTCATCCCAAAAAAATATTTCCCGCATTCATATCATACAAACTATAACGATAAACACTAAAAATACTATTTTAAATCATGTAATTTGCTACTCGATGCGTGTGATATCGACAAACTATTTTTCATTAAATTAGCCGTCATCGTAAAGTCTGATATTTTCAAGACTAACCAAGAGACTAATATCGAAATATGGTACAATGGTCGGCGGAAAATACCTACCAACACATTACTGGGGGTGATTACAACAAACTAAACACATTAATTTGCTTAAAGTCGTCTTCTTTCGCCAAACTATTGAGAGCAACACTAATCCCTCCCGGAGACCCTGTCACCAGCCAGCTCGACTAACCACCTCCTATTCCATCAGCTTGATCAGTAAGATGGTCAGATTGCCAGGACGGATTCAACGCAGCTCGGTTCAAAGGCATCCGGAGTACATGCCCAAGCCAGGATTTTCACGATTCCAGGTATTGGAGGTTGCTGCGTCCGTTTTGTCGGTTCAATGATAGATGCATCACAGAACACTTTCAAAACCCACAAGAGCGAGCAATGAGCATTTGTAAACAACATACATAGAAGTCGAAATTCAGTTTTGTGAAATCACCGTTTGAAGTTTACTTGCAATCCATAGAAGACCACTTAAGCACAAACCTCAACAAGTTGAGGTTTTCCAAAAATTCGGAATTAAGGTGTTGCGTTTTGTTTGACCGAATATAAAAGTATTTCCAATGCAAAACGTGATCCAGCAATTCCTTTAAACGTATTGGCAGTATTATTAAATTTTCTGTACAACATTTTGGGATCGTGTTCAAATTGCACACAAATGAACGGAGTGTATATTTTTATTTTTATACTTAACTTCAATGACAATGCATAGATGGGCGCGTTCAACTCGCTGTGGATACGTATCCCAATACAAAATACAACAATGTTACCTGGTGTGGATATCCCGCTAATAAGCGGAATGGGAAATTATTTTAATTTTTTTTTTTAACCACCTCAAACCTGGCTGCCCAATTACAGAGGGGAAAAACAAAATCATAGACACGTTTTGATTTTTTTTTTTATCTCAACCGGGAATTCGAATGAACGCTCCGCATACGTGCTTCCAGCGTCCTTAGCTAATACGCTAAATCCGACGTGTTGAATGTTGTAGATATCTACAAATATTTTTAGCGCGTAGATATTCCCGAACCTCATCTCAGTAGAGGATATAAAAATAAAAATTTTACTGTGTTAACATTAAATCCAATGCAGAAAAAGTCTAAAAAAAATAGGTGCTGCAATAATCCTAATGAATGTAGGAATAAGCTAAAGAAGTCGAATAGAACGCTACAGTGGTGTAAGCGATCTATCGACCACTGTACTTCTCTCTTTCCTTTTCTTTATCTTCTTCTTCTTTTTGTGTCTCCATCGGATCCTGTCAGTCATAGGTACAATTTTTTTTCCTCTATAAAATAGATAAATCTGATCAGAACACTTACAGACTTTCCAATTTTAAGGTGAAACATAACTTGTTATTTTTTACCCCAACGTGCTTGCAATCTATTAAAATAATTTAAATTGAAAAATTGCTGGCAATTTCTCACCCCGTGTTTCTCGTAGTGGGTGTATCGCTAGTAGCAACCCTATTTCAGCACCCCACACCTTTCCATCCCCCTTTCTGCACAGGAATTCCTCACATAACTAAATGCAACGACATTCTTAGTCCTCGGAACACACCCTGATCTCTAAACAGAGTTTCTGAAACCGTTAAAACCTTGCACATGCTACAGATTCTGCAGGGCACGATAAATAACAAACATATCTTGCATACATGGTCCGCCTTAAATAAATTTGGATTTATGTGTTCATTTTAGCAGCAAGCGTTTTAAAAAATGATCTCATTTTATTTATTTTATCTTCCTGGTCTAAAAAATAGGTCAAATTTAAACAATTGCGGGCAATAACTAGTACTTAATTTAACTCGTCAGAAGAGTCTTAATTAAAAAAATAAAGTAATTTGCTAATAAATACTTAACTTCAATATCAATGCATAGATGGAGCTTAGATGGATGATTCTCGATTCGTAGCATATATACAAAATCAAAAATGTTACCTGGTGTAGATATTCGCTAAAAAGCGGAATGGGGAATGTTGTTGTACCTACATAAAGTGGCCACTAAACCCAGCCAATGACAGGTCATAAGCCCTGTAAACGCTCGAATATCCACATTCCTGAATTTGGAAACAAATTCTACCTCATCTCTGTGTGGATATAAAATAAAATATATACCTACTAACTAAACTATGGGTCTAATAAAAAAAAAAAAAACACAAATATGACGTAGATTCACTGGTTTTCCGCTTGTACATCGAGTTCTGTTACACCCTGTATAACAAACTAGCATTAGATTTTGTTGTAATAACATTTTGAAATGCCATATTCAAGATGTGATTATTCAGCAAAATCCATCGAGGTATTATCTCAAATTAGTTCATTGTAAAGGGTTTCGAAACATCATACATGTGTTTGACAAAAGACTTCTGATGATATAATAATAATCTTACTACAAATTTCGCCGTATAAATTATATTGTGTTATAAATTTCAATTTGCCCATACATCCTAATATCTTATATTCCCAGACTGGGAAATTTAGATCAAGGATAATCCTAATATCGAAGTACGTTCATTGTTATTGAAAGCTTTTCTTATCACGAGTATGTCACTAAACGGATTACTTGAGCTGAATCCAAATTGGTACAGAAAAAAATATACAGTGGCATAATTTTAACGTTATCTACACATTTTAAATATACAATACCTACCTATGGTATATCTTATAATAAAAAGATGTATAGCTATTTTGTTATTGTGTTTTAAAAGTAACTGGCTTATTTGGTAAATTGACTCAACAAATATATGGAGCACAATAGAACGTACTCGTAAGTGCGTATTTTTCTAAAAAATAGTATGCAAACCCTTGAAAACATAAAAAAACCTTTCGCAGTTCACAACAAGCAGTATAAAATGTTAATTTAAACCGAAATAAAATGCAATTTGATATCTCAACAGAGATGAAAAATTTGGAAGGGAATATGGATATCTAGGCGTTTACAGGGCTTATGACCCTCTCATTGGCTGGGTTAGGTGGCCACTTGATGTATTACAACATTCCCCATTTCATCCAGTATTTGATATCCATATCTGCCAATATACAATAAAATGGCGCGACGCTTCACATGTGAACACTCTCTGTCATCCATTGTGAAAATTGCTAAGCATTTTAGCAGAAACCTTTATGATTGCAAGTGAGGTTCTTACCGAATTATATCACCTACTAGGAAATGCCTGAAGATGAATCTTCAATTTGTTATACCAAAACTGAAAAAAATCATGTTTTGCCCTACTAGGTATACTTTTAACATAGGACCACGTGGGCAGCGCACACAAAATGTGGGAGCAAAATGGAGGTTTTAATTTTTCAAAGGAAAAATAAGGTAATGAAATAAAAAATGACACGTTAATTCTTTAGAATTTGATTTTATTAAATTACGTACTTATTTTTTTTAATTGCGGTCATCTTTAGTTATCTTGACAATTGACAAAATGCCAAAATTAACGGGCTTCCCGTTATTTAAAAATCGGAAAAACTATTTCCCTAGAAAATAGTTTTAAGTATATGTGATAATTTTTTCGAATCTTTGTAGCTTTCAACAAACCCGAATTATCGCTTGAAGCATATAGGAACAAAAACGGCATTTTTCACAATCTTAAATTGTTGGTAATCACGAAAAAACCTTTGTTTAGTTCTGCCATTCTGCCGTTTTTGTATTGGACACTGCCGTTTTTGTTTCAACAACAAAACTTTAAATCTAAAATTAAATGGATTAATGCCGTTTTTTGACAAACAAATATTCTATGGAAAAAATATATAACTTTCCAAACAAAACTGCATATTTTACTAATATTCGACTGCCGCCTTTGTTTCTATATGCCTCACTTTTATTACACCTAAATTTCTAACGCTGGAGCTGGCTGGCGAATACTCGTGTACCCAATAGTAATTAAAGACATCGAGTATAAATTAAATATTATTTATTGAAAGTAGCGTGAATTAGTTCCAACTCAGTTTATTTCTTTTATTTTGCTCGGGATGCATACAGGTGAACTGGCAATACACAATAATATAAAAAAACAGGTAATTAACAATAACAGGCCTACCATCCAATGACATGCATCCACTAAACAATTATACAGTACCGATCTTATAAAAGGTATAACTGGTATGCATAAAAACGTGTAAAACTGCACTTGCTATTCTTGTTTGATAAAATGTACATTCACTAACTTATTTCTGCTAACAATAATAAGACAATGATATAATAATATAGTGGCAAATAAGAACTTATCGAAAGAAGCAAAATTGGCAGTACATAATGGAGTTCTGGTACCAACCCTTATGTATGGTAGTGAAGAGTGGTGTTGAAAAAAGAAGGATAAAAGTAGACTAAATGCTGTTGAAATGCGATTTATGTGTAGTAAGACTATGTATGATAGGTGTACAAATGTCGAAATTAGAGTGCAACGCTGAGATAAGCATTATCGACAAAATTAAGAAAGGTCTTTTGCGATGGTTCGGTCATGTAGAGCGAATGGATGACGAAAGAACGGCTTAAAAAATATATGATGCGACTGTGCCTGGGTGCAGAAATCGAGGAAGGCCGATAAAGACATGGCATGATCATGTACGACAAGTACTTGAAAGCGGACATGTGAAAAGTCGGAATAATCGGTGTGTGTGCATGCGAAGATGTATGAATGTAGAGGAAGCGAGGGAAGTGTGTCAGAACAGAATGGTATAGCGTTCTATCCTCTCTGCCTACTCCTACGGGGAAACGGCGTGATGGTTAATTAGTTAGTTAGTTAGTTATATAATAATAGGACATAAAAATAACACATGTTTATCTGTACGTAGTTTGTGAAGTTGTGAAATGAGGTGGTGAAATGCCCTCATCATGAGGGGTGTGATTCCATTACCGGACAGCTCCATTCTGTAATAATTCCCCATCCTGGGGTGGACCTGGAAGTGAGTACGACCGACGCCGACGGTACACTGATTAATGTGTCCGGGAAAAAACATCCCACCCCTATTTTAGTGGCGGCCAAATGTAATGGAGAATTGAATGCTCTGAATAAAATTTTATTTTGGTAATTAAATTTTATTTGTCAAAGAAATAAATCGGGATGGAAAAAAAAAGATTTAAGCCTACGGAAATAATTAACGAATTTCATTTTATGCTAGAACAATACTTTGGTTTATTAGTTTATTGTCTTGGGCATAAAAAAACAAGCGTAATAAGTGGATAATAAACTCTTAATAATATTGTTTTAATAATAATAATAAGAATAGCAATTTTTTATTTTTTATTTAACCTTCTCATCAGCCAGAAGGCCTAATAACAGAGGGAAACAACGTCACAAACACCCAGGCTTGAGAAAAATCCGTTTTTATTTTTGTGTTATCACCGGAAATCGAACCCGGAGCCTCCGTACCGTGAGTCCAGCGTCTCAGCTATTACGCTACGGAGGCCGCTAATATAATAAATATAAAATATACATACTCAAATGCAGGAATTGAATATAAATCTTTGTAAATTTAGAAGAATGTTTAGAACCACGCAGCTAAACATGTTATTATTTTACGCAGGATTATTTCAAAACTATCAAAATATACAAAATACAAATAACCAATTAAAACGTTAAAATCACTGCTCACACTAATTTAATCTTTTAATTTCTGGTACAGGTCAAAATATAATTTACAAAAAAAATAATCTTTTGAGATAAAGGAACTACTGCTGGAAACGAATGTCTCGTATCCCATGAACAGCGAAAAAGTCTTTCTTACGGGAAATAAAAATTACTGAAAGACTTTCAACAACGCGCAACGTGCAGAAAAAGAACATTGCGTTTTTGGACTCGTTGCTAGCAACAGTCTCGGTAAAATAGTAATTTGAGGTAGTGTTAAAAGGAAAACGAACAGGACAACAATCTCTTCAAGGTGAGTGGACAACGAAGAAACTCAAGAAATAAAATTATAGAGAAAACAAGAAAAAATGACTCAAATTCAGTTAGTAAATAATATATTAGATATTATTGATATCCCAACAGAGACAGAGAAACTCTGTGGATTTCAATAATATCTGATATCAGCCCAGCATGGGTATAATCCAGTAATTTGTCTACAAGTATTTGTATTCATTTCAAAAATGTTGTTTAAAAGATTTACTGGCTAAAAAAATATAAAGCAAAAGAAAAAATTGAAAACACATCTTTTAGAGTAAGTAAAAGAGCTCGGTAGGGCCTTACCTACATCTAATAAAATATGATTGCCAAAATAAAAATGCTTTGCAATCTTCTCAACAGATGACACCAGCATAGAAATTTCTGTAAAAGCGGAATGACGAAGACGATTTCAATATATAGTAGTTCCAAAATTTGTCATATATGGTTATCAGATGATGGGCGGAATGGGGAATGTTGTAGTACGTCAAGTGGCCACTTAACCCAGCCAATGACAGGTCATAAGCCCTGTAAGCGCCTAGATAACCCGCATTCGTTTCCAAAGTTTCTCTGTCTCTGTTAGGATATCAATAATATCTGATATCAGCCCAGCATGGGTATAATCCAGTAATTTGTTAACGATAATTTGTATTCATTTCAAAAAAGTTGTTTAAATAATAAATTCTTAATTTTCTACTATCCACGATAATAATATGGCGGGATAGTTTGAGGAAAAAGACAATTAATTACAATAAAGGATCTGTGAACTTCGCCTCGTGGAATAGTATGTATCTGATTTAGAAATCCACACTGGCTGATTTTTATTAATATTATCACATTTATCGTCATATAAGATTTAATTCGGTATAATTATTATGTTAGTATGGATATCGTACATTAAATATACATATATTTTAAACCATACGTATAAGGATGTACCTTATTTTCTCAAAATCAGAATAAAAAATATTCAATACTTCGCATCTAACACTGATTAACGCTTTTAAAAAATGTATATAATAAAGCATCATCAATACATTATTCAAATGAATTATAATTAAATATACATTATTTATAAGAACCTCTTTACCGACGCAAATATAAATATGACATTGGTCAGCCGCAGGCGTAATACCGTATCTAATGGTAATTTTTTGTATATTTTTGATAGCAGGTTTCAAATTGAATTTTTAGTAAACAGTTAGATTTATTTTTTTTAAAACGTTGATTTCGTAGTATTGCGGGTAACATAGGCAAATTACCTTCAGTGATCATGTGTCAAAGTTGTATTGTATTACTGGTACAATCCTGTCACGTGAGAATATGTCTTGAATATTGACATAACGATATATTTACTAGGTGTATTTATCACATTAATCAATAGCCGAGTAAATTCTTATGGAATCAAGTGATTTCCGAAGTTAAATTGCTATCGTACCTATATTAATGAAATTATTAATTACGTAGTTTGAATTACTCTTTCATTGTTAAGATTAAACTAATTAAAAATTAGAATTATTATGCGTACCAGTTTTAATATACTCCTCGTATATTAAAAAATACAGATATCTAAGAATTCAGAACCTAATTCTTATCCTAGGGTATCAACCAATTTTTCTTGGAAACTCAAGACCTGAACTCAACTGAGCCACTAACATGAGCACCTATTTGATTTAAGCCACTAAAAGTCTTATAGTATCAGAAAATTTACATGCTATACCTACTTATACACCGTGTAACAAAACTCGATATACAAACGGGAAACCAGTTAATTGACGTCATATTTGGAGTCAATTTCGTAAAACAATATTTTTTATTTGACCCAAAGTTTTTGAGAAATTTTCGAGAATTTTTGCAAATTGTTGTCAAATTAATAGTATTTATAAATAAAAACAAAATCAAAAGCAGCATTTTAATGTGAATTTGTGAAATTTTACTTAATCTGCGGTGCTAATGAAAGCTTGGAAAGAAGAAAAAAAAAAATTTTGAAGCTCATATTTTTTAATTTTTTTTTTTATTTTTTAAAAGAAACATTTGAGTTCTTATGATATAATCAAATATTTCAGTTTTAGGACTGCTTTCAAATAGTCGGAAATAACTGTGTCAGAAAGCAGGAAACAAGTTGTGCTGGAGTGGGATTCGAACCTAGAGATTCTAATCCGGAGTCCTTGAATCTACCACTAGACCACAACCCGGTTCAAAATATTCAAAAGCCATATTACATATTTGACTCCAAATATGATGAAGATTATCAGTTTTCGAGCTGTACTACGAGTTTTGTTACTCCATATCAATATAATAATATATAAATTCAATCTAATTCATTGAAATTTGTAAACATTTTTGTTAAGAAGCTTGTATCGATAAATGACATAACCAAGGTACAAGATTTCATCGTTTCAAAGGAAATTTGATTTATTTTTAAATTTACATCAAAGCTTTTTGAGGTTATCAAAGTTATTGATGAGATGTTAAATACTTTTCTGTTATATGAGATTCAAACATTTCTTGGAAACCAGTCTATACCAAAAGAAAATAAATCATTCAGATTGATATTAAAAACATATGAAATTTTACATAGATGATTGACGCGTAAAGGGTACTTGTTTCGAATCTACATAAATATACAAAAATTGGCGCATAAATGTACGAACAAATATTTTTAATAGCTACTTTCATATTCAGATATTTCATCATAAAGAAATAAAGAAGAAACATTTATCATTATCGATATCCCAAAAGAAACAGAGAAACTCTGGAAAGGAATGTGGATTATCTAGCCGTTACAGAGCTTATGACCAGTCAATGGCTGGGTTAAGTGGCCACTTTCCAGTTTTTGTAACTGTAGTAATTGCTGTACAAAATAATTCATTCGTAAATTCATCCCAAATCCGCTATCTAAGTTAAGCGCCCAAAGGTTCCACAAATTACCTCAAAGTTAAGCGATCGGCTCACCGGAAGCGAATCACCTTTGCCTTGTGATATAAAAACAATAGAACATTATACTATAGAGCCTTAACCATGCTCGCCTATTTTACAAGGCATCAGGGTCTAGGCGTCCTGGACGTCCACTGTTGACAATTCGTCGGCAGTTTGCGTCAGAGCTGCTGGACGTGGACTGGACCTTGGAGGATGCACGGGAGCTTGCGGTCGGCCGATCGCTTGGCCTGGAGGCAGTTTGTGGAATCCATACGCTCCACATAGGGAGCGGATATGGAATGATGATGATAACATTATACCTACATTACTATTGTTGTCGTTTTAAAACTTCGTAAGAAATAATGTCAAATAAACCCTTTTTTTTTAAAATAAAAAAATAAACCTTTGAGCTTTTATGATATAATATTTAAATATTTCAATTTCAGGCTGCTTTCAAACAGTCGAAAATAACTGTGCTAGAAAGCAGGAAACAAGTTGTGTTGGAGAGGGATTCGAACCTAGAGATTCTTATCCGGAATCTAAAGTAATTCCCCGCCCAGGCTGTAAATAATTAACTGTTGTGGGAAAATTGGTGCACAGTATGTTTCACTTTGCGCGGAGTGTAGATTTATGTTCGTATTATTTTAAAATTTGTTTTTTATAGCCCTCGGGAATAAAACTATTTTTCAACGCGTAGCAAAGTTCTGATCGAATTTCCTTTGTTAAAACATCGTTAGTTCACCACGTGACAACAATCAAATTTGTTTCCATTATAAAAACATCTTCTTTGAAAATCTACCCCAGCGAGGTTCCTTTAATAAAGTGTGGCCTTACAGTACAGAGCTTCCCTTAGCAAAACGGATTATTTTAAGTGAGTTAAGTCACACCCTTCTGAGAGTACAAAGTACGAGGCGAGCCCGCAGTCTTTCCCTCATCCTAATGGAATATTGGGTGGGATAGCCTACCTATGTAGAAGCAAGGTGACGGATCGCGTATGTCAGTCGTCGTCACGCCGCGTTTTCAGAGGGAACGGTAATGCTCTGAGAGCCCTCAAATAATAATCAATTTTTCTCTTTTTAGAAAGTGTTGAATCATCGACGAACTGCAAAATATTGCACGTAATACTGCAATAATTATTTTTTGGGATTCGTCAATCATTTTCTTTCTTAAGTGTTTTTTTTTCAACATTAGTAAGGTGGACTGAATCACCATTCATTTCGGTATTATGGTACATTATGTTCCTTCATATTTTCTTCATCTTCTTCTTAAGTTACACTTTTTAAAAAATTAAGTTCTTTTGATGAACTCATGTATCTCAATTTTGGGGCTACTTCAAACAGTCGTAAATAGCTGTACCAGAAAGCAGGAAACAAGTTGTGCTGGAGTAGGATTCGAACCTAGAGATTCTAATCCGGAGTCTTTAAATCTACCACTAGACCAAAACCCGGTTAAAAAGAATTCAATGCCCACTACGAAATAACACATAGAAAAACTCAAAATTGTTTACAAGTGTTTTTATTTATTTAACCACCTCAACAGGTCAGGAGGCCCATCACAGAGGGGAACCACGTCACAAACACCCAGGCTTGAGAAAAATCACTTCTAATTTTTGTGTTCTCACCGGGAATTGAACCCGGAACGTCCGTATCGTGAGTCCAGAATCTTAGCCATTACGCTACGGAGGCCGCCGCGCCGCGCCGTTTTGAAACATACCTAATTAATCTTTAAGTTTTTTATTATTTTTCTTCCAATAATAACTTCCAATTAATTAATCGTCCAACTGATTATGATACCTACACAACTAACAAATAAATTTTCAACTGTGCACCAAAAAAATTGCATAGAATTACACTAAACATTTTTCATTACTGCTTCTACATTTACTTCTACTTTCCCTAATCCGCACCCAATGGTGCATAGAACACTGCATTGGTACACCAAGTGCAGTGTCTCATAATCATTTTATTACATGAAGGTACGATGATCAGTCTTACACTTCAGTACCAGTCCAAGGTATCACACATGAAATATTAATATGATCATGTAAATAAATATTTCATGTTGACGGGAATCGAACCCGCGACCTTATGCACGGCAGCCAAATGCACTACCACAAACTACATTTTATAGGATACAAATAAGAAATTAAATCTCTTTACACAACCTTAAGCTCCACCATAGTAAGTAATCCAGCTTTCTGCATTACCTATAGTGTGATAGATATATGAGAGGTGTATGTATTCAATTAGCTGCTTACAACTCGAAATCTGCATAGGATTATATGAGATATGAAACAACTCGGTACATAATTCAGTATTCATAACATGGTTAGAACTTAAACTATCTGAACTATGAGCTAGAAGTGTGAAAGCTCTAGTACTCTAGACACTGTACATTAGTGCATTGGGGTGTGATTCCCTTATCACCCTCTTGAAACATCTGAATGTCGTCATTTCAATAAAGGGGTAAAATTTCTATCACGGAACGCGCATTTCAAAACTGAATATCTTATAACATCTTGTATCTACAGATAAATTGAATTCTGTCATGTTGTTCGTAAACAATTTATATTGGAATTTTATGCAATATATTTTCATTTCGAATCATATTTTGCGTTTTGATTATTGATATAAGATTTATTTTTAACTGCATTAATTTACAAGGTTTTTAGTATGTCCACATACTTGCATTCAAATCTGGATTTTTTCCCATGATGGGAGTAAGTACATTAATTTTTTGTCCACTGTTGACAATTCGTCGGCAGTTTGCGTCAGAGCTGCGGGACGTGGACTTGGCTTGGGAGGATGCACGGGAGCTGGCGGCCGATCGCTTGGCCTGGAGGCAGTTTGTGGAATCCATATCCTCCACATAGGGAGCGGATATGGTATGATTATGTTGCATCCTAATGACATAAACAGGGATTATGGGTTACGACTACGATCCCCATGGTACCTAGTGATTCTAAATCTCAACTGTGTGCGGTATGAACTCCTCACACTTAATCACACATAAGATCATACTCACACGCAAGCCCATATTCTAATGTACTCTACAATGTAAGCAACAAAATATACCAAACCAAGAAAAGAATCTTGTAGGCCGTGAAATTCTACAAACTCGATTATATCCCACAAATAATATTTTTTATCCATAATTGGGTTCTTTCCGATTTTCTATTTTTTTATTTCAAAAAAATGATGAAAAAATAACAATATCAAGGGAATTTTTTTTTAATTTTTACGATGTCATATGAATTTTCTAGCGCGGTTTGAAATAGCGCTTTTTCAAATCGCTCGCAAAATCCTCCATTTGGCGCGCATGCGGTGTGACGTCACATCAATATGGGCGCTCACTTCGTAATGAGTTTCCCGCCTTTTATAATGGACGGGTATGACGTCATTAGCCAATAACGGGCGTTAAAAGTCACTCGTAATTTCGTGTTTTTAAAACATAAATTTATATGAAAACAACATTTTTGATCATTGTGTTTTATATCGTTGGAATTGTAAAAAATATACTTTAAATATTTATAACGTTTTCAAGGAATATTCATGCTATCGGGAACAACCCTGTTGTTGATTTTGAAGCATAGCTTAGTTGAATTCCATCCAACACATTAAATTATAATTTTATTAACAAGTTATTTCGGGAAAACCAACAGCGTCCAGAGTTCCTAAGTTCTTAGATTTAGTAAGTCCTGCAAAAGCTCATTCCGACTTCCCGCAAACTTGCGGAGTAAAATTGGTTTACAAGAAATTCGTTGTGAACAAGTTTCAGTACAAATATGTCGAACTTAGTAAGGAGTTTACCTGCAAATTTACATAGCTGAAATCCGAGGGACCCGCAGATCAAAGAGAGCTCGGGTAAATACAGCGCATAGCTGGGTAACCAAAATATATGGAAAAACATAACGTATTTTCGATAGTAGAATAACAACTTGAAGCTCTTATGAAAAGTTGAATAATGCGACAAAAGTTTATTTGGAAATCTCAAGATGTTTATGCGTATTATCAAGATTGATTCCTGATAAAAACGATTGTAAAACGTTAAATAAAATATATTAGGTCTTTACATATGAAATTGGCGTTTTGCCGTACTGGCAACTTTGATCTCAAATATCTTCTCTTTGGTTAGGAACTCCAAATTAAAATTAATACAGCTATTTACTCAAGTATTTTTGTGTTTTGAAAATTATAATTCATTTGTTTTTTCCTCAATTGTTTTTTTTCTTTGCGTCACTCAGTTTACAAAATGGAAAACTTGAAATATCGCGTTATTTACGAGTACGAGTTCCACCGTGGCACCAGTGCTGCAGAAACGGCTCGAAGGATTAATGATGTGTATGGCGACGGAACCGCAAAAGAAAACACAGTGCGTTTTTGGTTCCAACGTTTTCGTTCTGGAAATTTCGACCTGCAGAACAAGCCCCGTGGACGGCCGGAGACCAAAGTTGATAATGAAGAATTGAAGGCTATTGTGGAAGCGGATCCATCGCAAACCTCGTCCGAGTTAGCTGCAGGCTGCGGTGTTAGTGATAAAACTGTTTTAATTCACTTGAAGCAAATTGGGAAGGTAAAAAAGCTTGAAAGGTAAAAAAGCGTTGCATTACTCAACCGGCACAATGATGAAGGGATTTTAAATCGTATCATTACCTGTGATGAAAAGTGGATCTTGTATGATAATCGGAAGCGCATTGTCACCTCTTGATTTTTTTCTCTAAATTATTTTGCAAATTAAAACATTCACAATTGAAAACTTGATTTTCTTTATCCTGGATTTTGCGTCTGATTTAATAGTTTACTTTATATAAAAACCGAAAATAAAATATGTAATCTACTATCTAATGAATGATGTGCCAATAATTCCATAATTTTAATAGATAAACCCAAATAAAGCTTATTATAGGCCCATTGACATTTTCCCATTTCAAAATGACAAGTAGAATTTTCTATCGCCCACCGATTCTGTTCCGGTATCAAAGAAATCACAAACTAAATAACAACGTTATCATGACGCGAAAGCAAATTTGTGAAAACTTTTCCTTCTTTGAATCAAATATTCTTCTAGATTTTCCTTTTGTTTTCCCGCGTTTTTCGTATGTTGTAGTAACACTACCTAATATGAATATTACTGAAAAAACAATTTACTCCAAAATTGCATTCGTGTCCAACTCTGATTTATCTGCTCTATTATTTTTAACATAAATTTTGACTGCAGCACTGCGATCGCCAAGTGTGTTATGCAAGTGTGCCTGGATGTAGAAGCCGCGGTAGGCCGAGAAAGACATGGCAAGACCAAGTACGTCAGGTACTTGAAAGTGGACATGTGAAAGTCGGAATAACCGGCGTATGTGCATGAGAAGATGTATGAATGTAGAGGAAGCAAAGGAAGCCTGTCAGGACAGAGTGGTATGGCGTTCTATCCTCTCTGCCTACCCCTACAGGGAAATGGCGTGATGGTTAGTTAGTTAGTTGGTTAGATAGTTAGTTAGTTAGTTAGTTAATTCAAAATGATGATGTAATGTTTACTTACTCGTATTTAACAAAACCCTAAAATGTTACTTCCTATGTAAACCTTTTTAAATTATTAAATGAATAATTTTTTTTATATTTTTTAAATTGTGTTCGGCGGAGCGGATGGATGCGGGCCTGACGTGGGAGGAGGCGAAAGAGCTGACTGGTGACAGGGTCTCCTGGAGGGATCTAGTGATGTCCACATGCTCCAAATAGGAGCGAATGTGGCAAAAAAAGAAGAAGAAGATTTATTTAGTTTTGTTTTTAACGACCATGTCAGTTTAAAAGTCATAAGCCCTGTAAACGCCTAGATATCCATATTCTCTTCCAAATTTCTCGTCTCTGTTGAGATGTCAAATTGTATATTAAAATCGTTCATGATTCCAACCCTGGAGCGCAAATTTCTTTTCCCATTCTCAACTCACACCCCTGAAACTTCAACTAAATTCAGAAAAGTTTTCATAATGTCAAAGTTGACGCTAGCGACTGCGACATATCGACGCTCCTTTTGTGTTCCGGATTTCTCTTTTCTTCCTGTTATCCCGGCACAGAGTAAGAAGTCACATCGACAGTGGTACTCAATTATGCATAGTCGTGCTACTCGGAGATCAAACGCTGACGAGGCATTTATTGTTTCAAAACTCTTTTCTTTCGGCGGATCAAGTAGACGTTTGATCTGAGCCTTTCAATAACAGACGGGTTACGATACGTCCCAAAGCAGGATTCAAAACCTTTCATTAATAATAACATCCAATCTTTTTATCTATTAGAGCTTGCATTTTCATAGTTTCTGAAAATCTTTTCAAATTTGAAACACGGATCTTGTAAATATAGAATTATGTGCATTATGCACGTTACTACTATGTTTCTCCATTATTCGCACCCAATGGTGCATAGAGCACTGGATTGGTACACCAAGTACTGTGAAACTTGATATTTTCTACATTAGTTATCATCATTATCATCATCATACCATATCCGCTCCCTATGTGGAGCATATGGAGTCCACAAACTGCCTCCAGGCCAAGCGTTCGGCCGCCAGCTCCCGTGCATCCTCCCAATTCAAGTCCACGTCCCGCAGCTCTAACACAAACTGCCGACGAATTGTCAACAGTGAACCTGATGCATTGTAAAATAGGCAAGCATGGTTAAGGCTCTTGGGAGGCATACGTAGTATATTATGGCCTAGCCAGCCGAAACGTCTTCGCCGGATGACAGTAGATACCAAGGGTTGCTGTGTCCGTTGCCTCACTTCTGTGTTCCTTACAAAGTCAAACCACCGCACACCTAAAATTCTTCTAAGACACCTTAATTAAAGATGGTCTAACCGCTAGATGTACTTGAACTAACCGTTAGACCATCGTTAGACTCTAACGTCTTACGCTAAAATGGGGAAATGTCGTATATTTTTAAATTCCATAATCTTTTTGTGTGAATACCTAGTAATGAGTATTTGAAATTTTTCCGTGAACATTTAAAAAATTCAAGTTCGAAAGATTCCCCAAAAAAAATAATTTAATCGTGAATTTATAGTTGATGCGTAGAACCAGAGAAGAGGCTATGTACTTTTTTCTTTTTTAGGCGCTATTTACATCAAAACTTTGTTAAAATATAGACACATCCCACCTTATAATGACCTGTTTTTGTGGGAAATTGCTCTTACGATATTTTAAAAATTAATTACTACCACTACTATTTTCCCTTATCCGCACCCAACGGTGCATAGGGCACTGCATAGGCACTCCAAGTGCAGTGTTCATAGATAATTATATGAAGGTAAGAGGATCGGGGGGGGGGGGGGGGAATTAATTACGGACATAATGATTATATCAAAAATCACACTGGTCCATAGTGTAACGCACGGACATCCGTAAAAATAGTTCAGTTTGTTATTAGCGATGAAATACCCGTTTAATGTACCGCTGTCTGTCAAAGGTCCGAAGGATGTTCATTTGTTTACAAATTCTTAGACAGAATTTAATTAAAATACGGTAATGGAGAGTGCCAAATGCCAGGAGCCACCACTTGTCAGTCCTGTGAAACCAGCAAGGAATGAATTTTTCCCGTTTTGCTTCGCCTGCATTGTTTAACTACCAACTTTATTATCTACGTGCTAATAATCACCGTGTGAACCAAAACTAGATGTACAAGCGGGCAAACCAGTGAATCTACATCGTATTTGGAGAAGATTTTTTATTTTTATTTTACCCATATTTTTCGAGAAAATTTATTAAGAAGTGTTTTTTTCTATGAATGTTATCAAATATCATTTATTTTGTCAAATTAATTATTTTCACAAAGAAAACAATTTGAAAAAAAAACTGCATTTTAATAAGAATTTGTGCAATTTGACCTGATCTGCGTACTTATGAAAGCATTTATGAGAAGACAAAAAAAAAATTTCAAGCTAGATTCAAAAGTCATTTACCATTTTGACTCCAAATATGATGTTGATTCACCAGTTTTCGGTTTGTACTACGAGTTTTGTTACACCGTGTATATATTATAATTGTTGAATTTGTACAAAATTGAAGCAATGTACAAACTTTTTTGTAGGCGGGAGGTGGCTGTAACCTAACGACTAAAAAAAAAGGGGTAGAATTACTAATATCCCTATCACTGTAAATTTGGGCCAGCTCCTTGGGCAGGTTGGGGTGATGTGTTATGACAATCTTAGAGCCGAGACAGTGATAAGGGCAATGAAAGCATTTGGTCGCGTATTTACCCTCTTTTTCTTTCGCTTTTTCCAGTTAAAACTGAATCTATTAAATTTCGTGGATTAACTTTAAAAAATCAGTAGAGTCGTGCTGGACTGAAAAAAAGACTCAATATGTAGTCTTTTAAACAGTCAAGTAAAGGGTAAGGGCTTTCACTGTATTTATTTTATGTATTAGTTTAAAATTACTATAAAGTAGTAGTTAGTAGTAGTTATGATTATGAATATCAAAAATAATACCCAGTGGGCAATAATTTTTCGCCGTAACAACGGAATATCCGATGTCCCTTATATCCCGGAATTACAATACGCGGAATGTAAAAACATCCACACCCCTATAAATATTCCTCTAAAGACAGTGGCGGAGCCTTAAGCCACCGCAAGAGAACACCCGCGGCCCAGGGGAATCCCCGCACAAAACAATAATATTGGTTTCGCCAGTTATAAAATGTTATTTCATCCCCTGCACGCCAATGACATGTATAACAACACGTTCAGGCACAAGATAATACAAGTCAGTCCTATGTAGTGTAGTATATTGAAGTATAAAGTTTATATGACAAACTTCTGATTACACATTTTCTTCGTTTTTTTGGGATAACACCGTGTTATGTTTTTTTTGTGTTTTCCGACGTTTCGGTCACTGTTGCAGGCGCCAGCTTCAGGGTGAAGTATCGCCTGCAACGGTGGCCGAAACGTTGGAGAAGAAAAAACCTAACACGGGTAATCCCATAAAATAAAACCAACAGAATCAACAACGACCGTAAAAATATACGCACATATTCTGATATTTGTCCGCCTCGTAGCATAGTGGTAGCGCATTTGGCTACTGTGCCTGAGGTCGCGGGTTCGATTCCCGTAGGGGTCAACATGAAATATTTATTTACATTAGACTTTCATACTAATATTTCATGTGTTTATACCTTGGACTGGTTACTGAAGCCGTAAGATGATCATCCTTGCCTTCATGTAGTAAAAAATGATCAAGATACACTGCACCTTGGTGTACTAATGCAGTGCCCTATGCACCATTGGGGTGCGGATAAGGGGAAAGTAGTAGTAGTATTCTTATAACAAAGTTTTTAATTTAATAATAAAACATTATGAAGAGTTGCAAAGTAAATGCCGATTCGATCAATGATATTATTTCCATTGCTATGTAGTTTTGGCGTTTCTGCGGAGAAGCATAATATATGTAAGTAGATCAAAAATACAACTACTACTAATTCTTTCCATTATCCAAGTGTAGTTAATTTTTATAGTTTGTGACATGAAGGATGGTCAGTCTTGCGCTTCAGTGCCTTTCCAAGGTATCACAGTTAAAATTTTATTATGTGTAAAATCACATTGAAAAAAATCCCGTTCCCGTGACCTCATGCATGGTGGCCCAACACGCTAACCACTACACCACTAGGCGGGCCCAGCTACACCACGAGGCGGGCAGCGTATGTCAACTCACCAACCATCTCCACGTTTCCCAGCAGGGGTAGACAGAGAGTTCAAATTAATAATAACCCCTTTAATAAGCCACCTTCAAGTATTTGTTATACTTGATCATACCATGTCTTTCTCGGCCCTACTCAACTTCTACAGCCAGACACGCGATTTGTAAATCATTTTAGCCGTTCTTTCACCGTTCATTCGCTCCAGATGACCGAACCATCGTAAAAGACCTCTCTTTCTTTCTTTTCAATTTTTTTTAATGATGTATTTTTGATCTCTTTTGAGAAATAGCTTTATTATCATCATTGAGCAACCCATTGGCGGCCTCCGTAGCGTCATGACTTAGACGCTGGACTCACGATACGGAGGTTCCGGGTTCGATTCCCGGTGAGAACACATAAATCAAACGTGATTTTTCTCAAGCCTGGGTGTTTGTGACGTTGTTCCCCTCTGTAATTGGGCCGCTTAGACTGTTGAGGTGGTTAAATCAGAAATAAAAAAACCCATATTGAAGACGTAACAAATTAACCTTTTGTAATTGAAATATATTCCAGAAATATTTTTTTAGCCTCAAAATTACTTGACACCGGATGGTGCTCACCGGATTTATCTGCAAATGTCGAAAAACAAAACAAAAACTACAAAACCTACGGTGCAGTTTTATAAATTAATATTTAATAAGCGAGATACGAGAATTACAAGCCTATTCTCAATATTTTTTGACGTGATAACGTCTAATAAATCGATGAACGCCGGCTGCACACACGAAAAAAACATGACTCATTGTCACGTTCCACCTGAGCCGAGTGTGCAAGCGAGAGCGGAACAAGCGATAGACAGGCACGATCGGCCTAAGCGTTCGGTTTGTGACGGATCTATCTCTCTTCCACTCCATCGGCCGATGCGTCCGAGTAGAAGGGAGACAGCAGTAGCACACAAGCTACAAAGTGAAAGTGAAATTAACGAGTGCAAAAAAATGTTAATGTATGGAAAAAATCGTAATTTTCAATTAACTTCTGCTTTGTATTATACAAAATAATGATAATTCAGTAATAATAATTCAATTCAATTCATAAAAGTATGCTATTTTTCATGAATGTTTTCTTATGACGTTATCACGTAAAATTATCGTCCGTAAACCGACTTTACAGACGACCAAAAGTTTTTCTTTATTAAATGCGGGACTGAGCTGGTTCGAATGTGTTACCAACACTCCGCATTAGGCGACTCGTTTTTTATAGACCCCAAAGGGCTCCAATTGATTCCTCCCCCTATAAAGTGGATATCTTGATATGAAAACATCCCTGCACACCCCACGTGCAATACTAGGGGTGGGTTTACTACCAGTAGGTACCAGGATACTACATAGCGTAAACCTCACTTTACACCAAGTTTGGGAATGCAAAAAAATGCAGTAGAGGTAATATATGGTTTATAGGGCACTGCACTTCAGTACCTACACCAAGTGTAGTGTTTCTCGATCATTTATTACTTGAAAGCGAGATGATCAGTCTCACGCATGATTTATTTTCTCCAAAGTTGTTCCGTTTACTAAATATAATGCATATTTTTTTCCAGTACGTATACAGGGTGTAACAAAACTCGATGTACAAGCGGGAAACCAGTGAATCTACATAATATTTGGAGTCCAATTTGTAGAGTAAAATTTTTTTATTTGCCCCTTAGTTTTCGAGAAAATTGGGTACAAAGTTGTTTTTTTTTCGATTTTTTTTGCTAATTGTTATCAAATATTATGTATTTAGTCAAATTAATACTACCCATAAAGAAAATAAAATAAAAAAACGCGTTTTAATAAGAATTTGAGCAATTTTACTTAATCGGCCATACTTATGAAAACATTTGAGAGAAGAAAATTATTTTTTTTTTTACCTATCGAAAGAAGAAAAATTGGCAGTACACAACGAAGTTCTGGTACCAATCCTAATGTATGGAAGCGAAGCATCTAGTTGGAAAAAAAGGTCGAAAGTAGACTGAATGCTGTTAAAATGCGATCTCTCAGGCGAATGTGTGGTAAAACCATGTATGACAGGTGCCGTAATGTCGAAATTAGAGCAGAATGCGAGATAAACATTATCGACAAAATTAAGAAAAGGTCTTCTGCGATGGTTCGGTCATGTGTAGCGAATGAATGATATAAGAACGGCTAAAATGATTTACGATGCGAGTGTGTCTGGTTGTAGAAGTCGAGGAAGGCCGAGAAAGACATGGCATGATCAAGTACAACAAATACTTGAAATGTGGTCATGTGAAAAGTCGGAATAATTGACGTGCGTGCATGAGAAGATGTATGAATGTGGAGGAAGCAAAGGAAGAAGTGTGCCAGGACAGAGTAATGTGGCGTTCTGTCGTCTCTGCCTACCCCTGGTTAGTCAGTTAGTTAATTTACTTAATCTTTTTGTTCAGAGTTGCAATTCGAAGGTTTTTATATCCATTAATGGGATTTCTTGTTTTCTGGTCACCCCAAATGGAACTCCATTTCCACAGAATCACGGTATTTTATTATTATTCTACGGCCCCACATAATACATGGATAAATTATATGCGCAAATTATGCGATTTAATCATATTCTGAATCCCTGTTCCCTTCTGTGCCCAGATTAGGTCGGATTATAGAGGTTCTTTTTAGGTATCTAAAAAGAGACACGTAATATTTGCACACACGTATTCTATATCTATTACGTGCATTATGCAATTTATTATGCATTCTCCAAAAGCTAATTACATTTCGTACGGTTAGTAAATGTTATAAATATGTAAATATATATTTTAGCTTAGTTTATTCTTTTTCAGCTAAAAGAAGCTTTAATGCAAGTGTGCCTGGATGCAGAAGCCGCGGAAGGCCGAGAAAGACATGGCATGACCGAGTACGTCAAGTACTTGAAAGTGGTCATGTGAAAAGTCGGAATAATCGGCGTATGTGCATGAGAAGATGTATGAATGTAGAGGAAGCAAAGGAAGTCTGTCAGGACAGAGTGGTATAGCGTTCTATCCTCTCTGCCCACCCCTACGGGGAAATGGCGTGACTGTTAGTTAGTTAGTTAGTTAGCATAGTTTCACGCATCCAATGAAGCGTAGAGCATTGCATTGGTAGATCAAGTGCAGTGTATCTTGATAATTTATTACACGCAAGGCAAGATGATCAGTCTAACGCTTCAGAGCCAGTCCAAGATATCACATATACGAAATATTTTTATCTGAAAATCACACTAGGATTTTTTTAACGTGAGAAACACATTTAATTCAATGTTTTAAATTGATCCTGTCAGGAGTTGAATCCGTGACCCGCATGATAGTCTTACGCGCTAGCCACTACGCCACGAGTCGGACAATACCATATTTATAACAGTAGGTATTTTATGAATACCAAATTATATAAATAATATTCCTCACTTTCACAGTATTACCACAAACAGGCTAAGCCTTGGGATTTTCGTTTTTTTTTTAATGTGTATGTGTTTTTATTGTAAATCCTTGTTAACAAAAAAATTTGTTTTTCAAAATATTTTTTTTTTAAAAAGTAAAAGTTTATGTCAGATGAAAGTCGGGAAAGACCAAAATAATAAGATAATAGACAAGTGCTTGAAAATTGACACATTAAAAGCTGTAATAAATCGGCGTTAAAAATTAAAAGTTTAAATAAATATTTGTAAAATAACGTTTCATCTGTGATTCCTTGGACTGGTTCTGAAACGTAAGACTCATCATCATGTAATAAAAACATGTAGATGCACTGCACTTGGTGTACCAATGCAGCGCCCTATGCACCATTGGGTGCGGATAAGAGAATGTAGTAGTAGTAAGGAAACAGATAGACAAGGGATGTTCAGGGCGAAATTATAATCAATAAAAAAACTGCAATGTGTATTTTTTAGCCGTCTATTTTTCTTCATTTACATTTCAGTCTGACAATAATCGAGTAATTATCACAGTCTAGCCGCAAGTAGGGCTGTTTGTTGGTTGAGAAGTCTTTTGTCCCACGCCACTAGCTCGCCATCCTTTCCTTGCAACACTGAAAAACGAATACTCTTGGAAAATTGCGTACATTAAATAATAAGCAATAGATACTTTATAATATTTTCAAAAACAAAAACACTCGGTAAAACTACTCGTATCATACCGTTCGCCATTATGTTAGTAGAATCAGTGTCTTAAAAATAGACACAAATGTGATAGCAACTAACCTTAGAGTAATGACGCGCAGGCTATAGAGGGGCCCTAACGGTCAAAAACCATTCTATGATTGTCAAACACGAAGTTGGCTATAGTTTGCAGCAAAACAAATGCCAATGTTTTACAAATGCCTAATGCGGCCTTGGCATATCGACAGTAATCAACTGTCACTATCAACAGTAAACATACTTTAATTTACAAATTGATCACCTAAATTAAGAAAAACTGGTAAATAATGTAAATATGTTGATAAAAGGAAAGTTTTTATACAAATAATACCCATGTTAGGACAATATATGCCAAAATCAATGTAAATCAAAATAATTATTTGTCGAAATCAATTACCGGTGTCAATTACCCGCCAGCAGAGTGAAGTTGTCGTTAACCCAAAAATTTGCAACGCTTTCGCTCTATGGGAAACGGCGAAAAGGCCTCTCTATAGCCTGCACGTCATTACTCTAAGCAACTAACCGATTATATTGGATACAGTTTATTGACAGTATGATATTATTATTGTATCAAGCTATGTAGGTACATATTATGCAACAACATGTTCTAAGACAAATTCTGTCCAATTAACAAAAATATACACAAAAGTAACTACAATATGGAAATTTTGAACTTACCAGTAGCGATGCGTGATGAAATGTAGCACGACCATCGATAGATCAAGTACGAACAATGTAATCATAATCCCAATGATAAAAAGTTTTGAGGCCATGGTCCACATGAAGGTTAAGACGGTCTTGCAAGTATCAGGGGAGCAAACCTGCGGTGTTCTTTTCGGTGTTTTACCACAGCAAGCTTTGTTCGTGTACGATGCAGGCATAAAGCGTAGCGGCAAGAAGCTGAGTAACCATTTGACCAAACGCCAAAAGGCTCCTATCTTGACATCGTCCCCCGCTGAACAACCGCAGTTCTGACAGATCTGACCCGCTGAATCTGACTGTTTGGTGTCACAGGGATCTGACGTGCACTCCGGTCCTTTACCAGATCCGGAACCTTTTAAAGCGGAAGGGAGAGAGGGAGAAGCGCAACCACAGGCGTCTTGCTTGGGCATTGAGCTCATACCCCCCTTGGAGTCTCCTTTACTTTTGATGCCGCAACAAGAGGAGCTCTTGGCTTTCAATAAGGCAGCGTCTCGTGTAGCCTCGGCGGCTTTAAGGAGGCACTTTGGGCAGTCGCAGTTCGGAGCGGTGCAGGAAACTTCTACGGGGGGCTTCTCTGGAACTAATGGCTCTGGCATATTAGCATCTAGTACTGCTTTGGTTATACGAGTAAGGTACTCAACACGCTTACAAACCATAACAATACTTTGAGTTGATCTGTAAAATACATACAATCTTATTTATAATTATAATTGTTTATAATTGAGCCATCCATTTTCAAACTTGGTTTGGTCTATTGCATTGATTGTTTCGAGATATTCACAAAAACATGCATAGACGTCCATGGCAACTTTGCAGTGGACGACGTTTTTCAGTTTTTTAAAGTCAATCAATAGTACATTGCTAAATTTCCTAATTTAAAAGAAGAAAAAACCTGTTTAAATAATTTATAATACATAAAGCATAAAGCATAAACTAAGTAGACAGAATTGTAACCAACTACTCTTTTTGGGTAAGGATTGATAATATAATACAACCTAATCAAAGTTCGTAATTTTTCTCGGCTTTCAGAATATACCGACTTTGTTTTTCTGGATTATTATGTTTGTTGCCGACGTTTGTTGCCGACATTGTTGTTGACATTGATTCCATTTTAATATTAAAATTTCTAAATGGCATCATAGATACACAATCTTTACTGACTCAAGTGACTTTCTGTATTCCAGTCCGTAGGTTGAGAAAATAATGACGGGCTGTTCCTTAGTCACCACAAAACTAACTATGGTTTTCATGCCCCATTGTCTCAATTGTGTCGTATTGTAAACTCAAGACGGGATCTGGACTTCTTCGGTGTAAGTCTATCAAGATTTAAACATTCACTGAAGTAGACCCGATCCTGCCTTGAGTGTGTCCACACTTTATTCTAACTGTCTTAGTTTCACCAATTCAATGTTCTGTCACTTATTTTTACTGCTTGTTTTTCCTTTTATGCTTAACTATGTATTTAAAATGGATTTTTCCGTAAATAAATAAAATAAAAAAGCTTATCCTGTGTGTTTTATAAACTAGACATTCAGATTTACTAGATTATCACTTACACTATATTTATTATATGAAAAAAACAATGACTTATGTATTTTCTATACTACGCGATACCTACAATTTTTTTACAACTCTAAATGTGCTCAAATTCACAAAACAAATTATTTTCTACGCCATGAATGTTGTCATAAAAAATAAACCCACAAAACACAACATGCAATATAATACTTATTTTTAATTTATCTAAGCAAAGCCATTGTTTGCATAGAAAGAGTTAATAGGCAAATCGTAACATTTCTCAGTCGATAAAGCAGACGCTTTGGCTACACGTTTTACCTACAAGGTATAATATATTGTATTATGGTACCAGAAGGGAGATTCAAGTTTCAATGATATACAAAAAAGAGGTTTTTATTGATTTTTTAAAGTTACAGTACAACAGTGCAGTGCTTGCCAATGGGGTTCTTCCAGATAACATGAATATTCTTAAAAACGTTATAAATATTTAAAGTATATTAAACACAATACTCAAAAATTTAGTTTTTATTGATAAATTTATGAACAACATTTTGAATGAATACAAATACTTGTAGACAAATTACTGGATTATACCCATGCTGGGCTGATATCAGATATTATTGATATCTCAACAGAGACAGAGAAGCTCTGGAAACGAATGTGGGTTATCTAGGCGTTTACAGGGCTTATGACCTGTCATTGGGCTGGGTTAAGTGGCCACTTGACGTAATTACAATAAATAATAATCAGTAATTCGAAAATCTGTCGAAATAACAACTCGCAAGCGGATAGTTCTTTACATCTAAGATATATACAAGTTTCAAAAATTTGTCATACATGGTTGTCAGATGTCAGATGACAGGCGGAATGGGGAATGTTGTAATTACGTCAAGTGGCCACTTAACCCAGCCAATGACAGGTCATAGGCCCTGTAAACGCTTAGATAACCCACATTCGTTTCCAGAGCTTCTCTGTCTCTGTTGAGATATCAATAATATCTGATAAATTTATGTTTTAAAAACACAAAAATACGAATGATTTTTAACGCCCGTTATTGGCTAATGACGTCATACCCGTCCACCGTGAAAGGCGTGAAATTCATTCCGTAGTAAGCGCCTATATTGCTGTGACGTCACACCGCATGCGCGCCAAACGGAGAATTTTGCGAGCGATTTGAAAAAGCGCTATTTCAAACCGCGCTAAAAAATTCATATGTCATCGTAAAAAAAATTAAACAATTCCATTGATATTTTAATTTTTCAATCAATTTTTTAAAGTAAAAAATAAAAAAATCGGAAAGAACCCCATTGTTGTTAAGGGGATAGTCGGGGTCAGGACAAGACTTATTGCACATGAACTGGGTCTTTTTGGTATTAAGACCCAGGCGCGCGGTTTTCTCCCGTAGCCTGTTGACAATCCTCTTGTTTTCCTGACTGTTTTTTTCCAGAAGGACCGCATCATCAGCATATTCTAGGCAACACAGCTTTAGGTGACGGTTTATTGTTATACCTCGGACAGGTGGTATTGACTTGCATAAAATGAAGTCCATTAAGATGATTAAGAAGAATGGTGCAAGGACGCAGCCTTGCCTCACTCCAGTGGAGACCCCCAACCAATATGTCAGCAAACTGATTCTTACATAATTACTGCCACCATGGAGCGCTGACAGCAACAATCTTGGGAGGAATCCCTAGGCATTAAGAATTTCTCAGAGTGATAACCGGTGCGGACTATTGAAAGCCTTTTCATAGTCAATGAAACAGCAAGTGAGAGCGGAGTTTATTTGATTGCTCTGTTGAAAAAGCATCTTATATTGTGACTGTGGTCTGCTGCACCCTGGACAAAGTTTGGTTTGCTCTCAGCACCTGTAGTATTGGGGTTCTTATCCTAGCCAAGATTATGTCAGCAAGCATTTTTCCTGGAATGGTTAATAAAGTTATTCCGTCGTAGTTATTACACTCCAACGGGTCAGCAATAATGACACCATTAATCCAGTCAAGGAATTCGCCATCCGCCTAGGGATTGCTGGAGCAACCTTTAACACGATGCGTGCTGTCTGGAATTCCAATTTGTACTCGGTCAAAACAAGATGCATTGCATTTTTAACTCCTGTATTGTGCCGGTGCTCCATTATGGATGTGAATCCTGGCACCTCACAAAAGCTCTGAACGCTCGCATGTACTCCGGATACCTTGGGGGAGCCTAAACCCGAGCTGCCTCTTCTTTACGCCTGTAGGATCCGCCGTCCTGGCAGACCGTCGAAGACCATCTAGCAGATATGCTAGGCGGAGCTGATGAATGCGAGGCTGACATGGGAGGAGGCGAGGGAGCTGGCTGGCGATAGAGTTTCTTGGAGGGATCTAGTGGTGTCCACATGCTCAACATAGGAACGAACGTGGGGAAAGAAAAAGTACAACAGTAGTAATGGCGTTAATTTTGAATTCGTTTACCGAAGGAAATCAAATTGAAGATATTATCTGTGCGCCTCGTGGTGCAGCGGTAGCGCGTTGGGCTGCCATGCATGAGGTCGCGGGTTCGATTCCCGGTGGGGGTCAACATGAAATATTGATTTTCATATTAATATTTCATGTGTCCTTGAACTGTTACCGAAGCGTAACTGATTATCTTACCTTCGTGTATTTTTTTTTATCAATATACACTGCACTTGATGTACCAATGCAGTGCCCTGTGCACCATTGGGTGCAGATAAGGGAAAGTAGTAGTAGTAGTTATACAATGGATCGTTGAGCAAAACGAAAACTATTCAATACAGCTTTGTTCTATCATATTTTTACAAATTAATGTACAGGGCATACGGCGAGAATATTATGTACGTATGATTAAATTGAAGGACTCAAGTAACTTCATGTTTTTAACAAAAGCACTGTATTAATTTTAGCGTTTATAATTTTTTCATATTTTAATTTTATTGTAATTACAATACCATATAATTTTTTATTTTTTTGCATATTTTACCCATAGCGTATTTTAAATGTTTATAACCAACTAACTAACCCTCACGCTATTTCCCCGTAGGGGTAGGCATAGAGGAAAGAACGCCCATATCACTCTGTCCTGGCATACTTCCTTTGCTTCCTCTATATTCATACATCTTCTCATGCACATACGCCGATTTTTCCGACTTTTAACATGTCCACTTTCAAGTACTTGTCGTACTTGGTCATGCCATGTATTTCTCGGCCTGTTTGTTGATATAAAAAAACAACACATAAGATAGTTATAGCACCATTTTGAGAATAAAACGTTTTACTCGCTATAGATCTATGTACCATTACCACTATTTTCCCCTATCCGCAGCTGGTGGTGAAAAGGCCACTGCATTGGAATACCATGAACAGATAAGATATACAAGATCGGTTAGATCAGATACATATCAGATACTTAAAAAATTTATTCAAAAACATGGAGTTCGATTCCCGTACCCGTACGGGAATTGAACTCCCCATCAACATGAAATATGTGTTTACATGTGATTTTCATATCAATATTTTATGTGGGATACCTTGGACTGGTACTGAAACGTAAGACTGATCATCTTACCTTCATGTAATAAACTAATTTTGAATATTTCATTTAACCTTCATGATTATTTATGTGCATAGCTTATAGAATTATCCTTGAAAGTTTTATCTAAAATTAATTTAAAGCTTTTTTTATTTTTATCTTTGTTTTGGAAATGTTTATAATATTTTATGTAAATTGGGCGTAAATAAATAAATAAAGAATATTGTTTTAAATTTTATTACATTGTCCTAAATTACAGGTTGCATAAACCAACATCATTTCGGCAAAATAAAAAAATACACGGTTTTGCTTTTTATTTACGTTATTAAAAATCTAGTATTTCCATTTTATTTTACTTTCTGATATTCAAATATGTTTTTATTCATGGATTATATTATAAACTAACCATATCATTCGTAAAAATTAATGGTTATCAGTTTATTTAGAGGAAATCACAGCACTTGGTGTACCGATGCAGTGCTCTATGCACCATTGGGTGAAGTAGTTCATGGAGTTACGAGTTTTACAGTAAGTAACGGTTGATAAATTAGGCATACGCTACAGAAGGATCACACCGCACAGCTGCGTCTCCGCGAGGTTACACGGTACCCACTGACAAATTAGAGCCGACTGGGACCGCTACCCAGACAATTTGGGATTAGTCAGTTATTATTCATCTTGAAAAATGGACTCAACCCACCGTCATGTCAGTGCCTCCAATGGCAACCGCGCATGGAAGGATTGTGATAACTTTAAAATGTCGTATTAATTCTTTGGGGTGAAATTAAAGAAAGGTTAATTATGGTACAAAGTTGCGTAATTTTAAAATCTACATACGTTTAAGTGGTTTCATGTCAACTCACATTTCCTCTGCTAAGACTGTAAAAACAGAAACTTTCCAGTATGAGACTTTAACCTTATATTACTTTAATATTAATTGATATTTTGATTATATGCATTGTTGTACCGAGTGAAGAAGAATGAATACATTAATGTTTTAATTTCGTGTTATAATTCCACCCAATAAATAAATAAATATAATGCATTTAAAAACATTTTTGAACGTGTACGAATACTTGTAGACAAATTACTGGATTATACCCATGCTGGACCAATATCAAATATAATTGATATTCCAACAAAGACAGAGAAGCTCTGGAAACGAATGTGGATTATCTAGGCGTTTACTGGGCTTTTGACCTGTCATTGGCTGGGTTATTTGGCCACTTAATTGGCCACCTACAACATTTCCCATTCCGCCCATCATCTGATAACCATATATGACAAATTTTGGAACATTTGATAGTATGTGATAAGCCCTGTAAACGCCTAGATAATCCACATTCGTTTTCAGAGTCTCTCTGTCTCTGTTGGGATATTAATTTAATAATGCATTTAAATTAAACCAAATATCTTTTTTTTTTTTTTTAAATCTAAATTACATTTTTCCGTAAAAATCGTAAATAAAATCTAAATTTTTTTTTTTTTTTAACATCGTAAAAAATATCTTTATGAAATTTTTAAGTTAACCATTCATACTACGGAGGTCGAATTCGTTGAAGCGTCTTTATTTTTACGGAGGCCGAATGAATGTATTTTTTTATGAATGTACTTTTCTAGCTAGCAAACTTTTCTATATCTACGAATGGATAATAAAGATCTTATGGATTAATATTTTCAATTCATCCATATGTACATATTATATGCTTCTTAAATACAGGAGGATGAGTATTCTTATCAATCTCACCCTAATGGCAGGAAGTGCTAGTTGTATGTTAGGGGTTGCATAGGGTTGTATGGGGTGAACACAGCATTGACTGCGATATGGTCAATTAAGGGATTCTAACACATTTCATATGCGCATTGTTTAACTTCGGGATCTTAATGCCAAAGGTTTGCGGTGGAAACGCTTAAAAGTATCTACTGTTTTTTTAAATCAAAGTTTATTCTTATAATGGATGGTTGAATCGAATGAAAAGGAACAAAATAATAGTTTTAATTTTATAAAATTATGGGCCACTAGTTTTTGAAGTGTGATTTGTTGTGAAACACGTGATTCAATTCAAATGCAGAAAAAAAAATTCTTATAAAAACTGTTTCTATCGCGTAACATCTACCCAAATGTTGATCAATTCGAAATATATCTTATACAGTTATTTTAATCATATTATCAGACCATAATATGACCATTGGTGGTTGGAAAAGTTTAACCGAGAAACTGAAAAATATCAGTGTGATAAAAAGAGCTCCAATATGCACAAAACGAAAACACGAAGCAGTGTTTATACTAAATTCCACATTAAATGAAAAATGAATTTAAAACTTATAAGACGATTACACATAGCTATTTGATGGCATAGAATTTATTCATTGCATTCCTAAATCTGAAACTCACACCAAAATGCACATCGAATTAGATTTGAATTAATGATCAACTAGTCGAAAATTTCTAAACATGTTTATAAAGGGTATTGTGGGCATGATAAGCCAAAAGGCTCTCTACCATAATTCGAAGCCTGAATTCATGACTAGCGGTCCGGAAGTCGTCAGGTGTCGATGGTCTGTTTACACTCGCCATCTCTGATTATTCTACCCCCCTTTGAATTATTCATACATTTATTTCATCCATGCAACCCCCATTCGTTTGCGAGAACATTCCTATATTTCACCGCTGGGACATGGAAAACTAAAAATTCATCCTTGTTTTTGTACACCTCCATTTTTTTTGAAGAAAACAGCGTTTATTGAACAATTTGCAAGCAGCTCACAATTTTGAGTTTTTGTTTAAATACCACATTTGTTGCTATAGTCAACTGGCGGTTATCGAGCATTTCAAACTAATCCTTGTATGGAAAATCCACCCAGCGGCGATTGACTTGATTTTTATTTTTAAACTCAAGCCGCTTAGACGCTTTAATAAAAGAACTACAGAGCGAAGTTCTGCCTTGGCTAGACGCAGAACACTTGACAGCCAAACAAATAGTAGCTTGGTTCCAGTTTGTTAAACCTAATGCTAAGGTAAAACATGATCTAATCATACAGCATCACTAAAATAATAAACTTGAAGACATGATATTTAAAATATTATTATAAGAGTTTTTTCATTCCACACCGACAAAATGGCGGCCACCAGTGCTTCAAAAACCTAACTATTACTACTACTACTACTACTCTCCCTTATCCGTACCCAATGGAACATAGGACACTGCATTGGTACACCAAGTGCAGTGAATCTTGATAATTTGTTACATGGAGGCTAGATGATCAGTCTTACGTCCAAGGTATCACATACGAAATATTTTTGTGTGAAAACCACACGTAGCGCGTTTGGTTGCCGTGCATGAGGTCGAAATGAAATATTTATTTGAATGGGTTATGGGTACTTGAAGGCCTAACTACCTACCCCAAATAAGGAAATGGCATATTTTAGACATTGTAGATACAGTTTCCTCTAATGCACGAATCCAATGTGTGATTGGCTTGCAGTAGGGATCAAACGAAGATAATCAGAAAAAAAATTCATCCTATAATTCTAATTCATTTAATAGCATAGCGAAGCCCTTGCACTACGGCGGCGGCGGCGGCGCGGCGGCGGCGGCGCGGCGGCGCGGCGTTCACCTATTTCAAATTATGGCATCAACTGAAAATGAAACCTTTTTAATAACATTTTACAAATACTTGTAGACAAATTACTGGATTATTACCCATGCTGGGCTAATATCAGATATTATTGATAATATCATAAGTATAATCCAGTAATTTGTACACATTCAAAATGTTGTTAAAAGATTTACAGCTGAAAGTACGAAGCAAACAAAAATTAAAGAGACATCTTCAGGCGTCTTCTAGTAAGTAATTAAGTTCGGATGAGCCTTACCTACACCAATAAAGATTGATTGCCAAACATGCTTGGCAATCTTCTCAACAGATGTCACCAGTGAAAAAATCTCTAAAAATGCGGAATCGTGAATGCGAGCCCAATATATTAGCATCTTTCGAAATTTGTCATATATGGTTATCAGATGATGGGCGGAATGGTGAATGATGTAATACATCAAGTGGCCACTTAACCCAGCCAATGACAGGTCATAAGTCCAGTAAACGCTTAGATAATCCTTATTCGTTTTCAGAGTTAAAAAAATATAAAAAAAATAAAAAAATTAATTAAAAAAATATTCAAACTTTTTTTATTCCTACCATAGCAAAGGAGAGAAATAGATTTTGTAGTATAATGATATATAATATAATAATAATGAAATAATCATTTTTCTTCCGGGTTGTGGTCTAGTGTCTAGTGGTAGTGTCGAAGACTCCGGATCAGAATATCTAGCTTCGATTCCCATTTCAGAAGATACTTGTTTCCTGTTGTCTAGCGCAGTTATTTACGACTATTTGAAAGCAGCCACATAAATTTTAATGTTTGAGAACCTATATCACTGCACTTGGTTTACCAATGCAGTGCCCTATGCACCGGTTTGAATAACGGAGAGTAGTAGTAGCAGTAGTAGTATATCTTAAGACCTCAAATGTTTCTTATTAACAAAATTTAAATAAAATTTTCATGGATTCTACGAACTTTAGAAATTAAATTTTAATTTTTGTAATGGGTCAATACGTGTAACTCCTGACTATACTTTTATTTGTACAGTGTAAACAGATAATATATTTCACTAAATTTATATATATTCTTGTGTATTCGTTTGAAGCATACTTCGATATATTATTTACACCAATGTAAAAAAATCATTGTTACAATTTAGCACAAAAGTACTATTCTTTATTTATATTTAATTTATGTATTTCGCTGTATTTAAAGTGTATTTTTGTAAAAGGCAAGTACCGTAAATGAATAAATAAATAAATCAATTAATTGCAGTCAGCCTTTCGTGGGCAGTAAATTTAAATACAATTTGAGAATTCCACCATCTTTATGACTGATTGGGTGAATTCTAGAAGTTATCCTCAATGAAGTGAAATTCACGCCACTTAGAAGGTATACGTACCTATAAATGATAATTCGGGTTTCGCTCGCGGCATTTATTTACAGAGATAGGGACATTACTAGTACCCGAAGGGGTCCATAACATTATCAATAATTATGATATACCCCTCCTAGCTTTTGTACCAATCAATACATCTGCATCAAAAACAGTTTTATCCTTAAAAAAAAAACTTTTGGCTGTCGTAAAGTCGGTTTAAGGACGATAATTTCACGTGATAACGTCATAAGAAAACATTTTTAAAAAATAGCATACTTTTATGAGTTGAATTGAAATATTATTACTGAATTATCATTATTTTGTATAATACAAAGCAGGAGTTAATTGATAATTACATTTATTTATTTTTTTCATCTTGTGTGCTGCTGCTGTCTCCCTTCTACTCGGACGCATCGGCCGATGGAGTGGAAGAGAGATTGATGCGTCACAAACCGAACGCTTAGGCCGATCGTACCTCTCTATCGCTTACACACTCGGCTCAGGCGGAACGTGACAATGAGTCATGCTTTTTCGTGTGTGCAGCCGGCGTTCATCGATTCATTAGATGTTATCACGTTAAAAATATTGTCTTTATAATTAGTTAGAGTTATTCAGTCTTAATTGTCAATAGTTATTTATACGAATTACTAGAAATTATGCATTTCTTTTTTTCTAAATTAGCGTCAATACATTATTGGTGTTCAATATTGTGGTTGCATAAATATATTTTTTAAATATACTTAGCACATCAATTTATGTAAGTGTCTCGATTTTACGTTTACTTTGACTATTATCGCACTTTCGCATATGTTTGCATTGTTGAAAATTTCCACATTATTTATCCCATAGACAGACGCCCTTCCCCATTACACGGTTCTCTTTATCCACCTCCAAATCAACCCTTCTTTCCGGCTTCTCTTTCAAAAACAACCCCCGAAAATGTTTACGAGAGTAGAGGCTACAGATCGATATGAAACAACCCCACTGTGGGCATATTTATGCCGGTAATTTCCTCAGATTTTTTCTCAATCTTGTTCAATTTCAACTCTGTTTCTGATCTACGCTTTCCATCTCGGGAAAGCCATTGTATTCCGGAATCAAGGTGGTGTAATCGGGTATACATGAGAAGTCATATAAATAAACAAGCTGATAGTGGTTTTCTGGGTTCCTGTACACAGTGTTATTTTCTTTTCTTTGCGAATATTTGGAACACATGACGCTCATCTGATTGATTTAACGTAAAACGTGGGGTTACATGTAATGAAATTTCTCATTTTTCTCGGAAAGTTTTTATTATTTCAGCGTGGAAACTGATCAAGTACCTACGGTTCTTTTATCTGTCAAAACAAATTTTATGTGATGAAGTAATAAACTGATTGTACTACATAGTGTGGTGGGCGACAATGACGCGACGAGGGATGACGAACACGTACGAAGGCGTACGAACTTACGACGAGAATCCTTTCGGCTCGCCTCGTGATCGCACGCGTCTCTAAGGCACATTATTCCCGCCAACTTTTGAGAATTTAAAATCATTGTTTTATTAGCCACTCTTCAACATTCTTTTTCATTCATTTAAGTGTTAGCATCAGTATTTAGTTTTTGTGAATAAACCATTGTAAAAAAACGTAAGTACCTGTTTTACTCTCTCTCTTTCTGTGCACCCACATAAATCTGTACTACTTAATTGGCCACCAACTAGGTGACACCATAAATAATTTATCATCCATGTCATACCTGTGTATTTCCGTATCTAACATCCGTAAATCCTAAACGCGAATCTTATGCTAGTCAACCTCGTTCTGTGTCCGCTTCAAAAGTTTGCGGTGTTCCAATTATTTCTAGGATACTCCACCTCCTGGTGATCCGTTATTGTCTTCTCCTGATTCTGGTCAAGAATCCTGTTAATTGGCAAATCCTAATTCCTTTGCCTATCCTTGTGGAATAACTATCAGAGAGTCTCTCTAGGGCTGCACCAATTATTATAGCATCATTATTATTATTTTATAATTGATCAACACGGCTATATATAATTTATGGTTTGCTGTGTCAGGGTGGAAGCAATTGGAAGTATCAGCCAGGAATGGTTATGACATCACAGTGGTCTGTCTTCCCTTTGATCATAAAAGTAAGGCATATTCTCCATGTGAAGTTTTAACGAGTTGAAACAAATTAAAATTTACGTTCTAGGAATTCTATATTATTCTTAGGTTACGTTAATAAAGTTGGTATGATTTTATATTGTAATATTTTGTACTGCTTTAAATTCACATATTGCAAGCATCATGTCCGCCTCGTTTAGTGGTTAAGAGCGTTGGGTTACCTTGAAAAAGAGTGTGGGTACAATTTCTGCCGGGGTCGATACGAAATATTTTTTTTAATTCGATTTTCTTATAAAAATATTCCGCATGCGATACCTTGCCTTAATAAATGATCAAGATACACTGCAATTGGCGTATCTATCCACCATTAAGAGCGGATAAGGGAAATGAGTAGAATTGCAAGCATCATTAAGCAATTAAGTTCCTTAATTATTAAAAATACTAATAAATGATAGGATAGTAAACGTTCTTTCAAACATCATTCGAATAAATTATTTTAATTCAGCAAAATATTATTTAATTTGTGTCAAATGCTCGAGTTATTACTGGTTGTTATGACCTACCTATGTACTACCCTTGCAAGGATCAAATTTTAATAAAAAAACTTATCCGTAATAAATATTCCCCAGAATCAATTGATTACTAATGCTCACTTTATATTTTATACGGGACCGAAAACTGTACAGTTTCTTCTTCAGAAAACTGTATAATCTGTCAAAAGACACGCTAAATATGTTTATTTTTTAAGCACGATCGTAAGTTTTTATCGTATGTTTGCACACAGAAAATTGTTGATATGGCTACTTAATGTAAAAAAAAACTAAAATCTTATTGAGGTGTTCAGTGTTAAAATAACGTCCGCATCGTGGTGTAGTTGATAACGTAATGCGATACCATTCTAGAGGCCGCAAGTTCGATTCTCTCCGGGTCAATATGAAATATTTATATGACTAGTTTATCCCGTAAAAATATTTTATTTGTGAAACCTTGGACTAGAGCTGAGCGTTTGACAATGCATCTTGTCTTGATGCAACAAAAGATCAAGTTCCACAAACTTCGTGTACAAAGCAGTGCCCTTTGCACCACTGGGGAGTAGATAAAAGTAGTAAAAATAACACCATCTTAAAATTCTGCTTAAAAAATCTTTTAACCCTGGTATGGAAAACGTTCTTATAAATTCTTAAGTAAACAAAATGATCAAATTCTAAATGATTTTTTTTTGTGGAATTTAGCTGTCCTTTTTGGAGCGTGTTCGCACACAAAAATCTCATTAAGTGTACAAATTAAACATATTTCCTGACGTTGGCTATTCCCGGTGTAAGGTATTTGTTTGTCAAACAAGATGAAATTTGAATTTTGCCGTTTGACACCCTTATCGTCGGCATTTTATTAATTTACTATAAAACGTGCTTACGAATTTTAAAGCTACGAAGATTCGTGCATTTTTTACCTTTATAGCATCTATGACGCAATTCTGTAAAACGCGATAAGCTTATTCACGAACTCAACAGAATAATATTTGTGAATTCGACCATTTAAGGCTAACTAAAATCAGGTTGTTTGTATAAAAATCATGATGTTTTGGGAAAATTTAGTAAAATTTTTTCTGTTACTTGAAACTCCTTCCAAGTTAAATTTTATACAAATTTCCATACAAAAATCTAGATTTTAATAACCAGAATTGCTTCAGTTAGAAATGAACACATAGATTTATCCAGAATATTGTGATCCCTAACCGTGTTTTTTTTTAAATATAATAAAACTAGAAGAAAAATTTTGGTATCTGTAAACAAAATATTGAGAACAAACCTTAAAACCCAAAAAAGGCCTAAAGGCTTTTCTTAGAATAACATGGATTTAGCAGAGATATTAATAGTCCTCCTGATAGCACAGGCCAAATCTACTCTTGTTTTTTTCTTTTTTTTTCTGAAAAACAACAAAGAAACATTATTAATCAGTGACATTATTTAATGTGCACGAAAACGAAAATTTGATTATAAATCGTACTTGTTTTTTTTTGTATTAATATGATTACAAACTCATTTTTAAATAAATACTCCAAAACAGTTTTAGTGAAACTCTTATATAAATTTACCTGCGAAATGTCAAAATTGAAACAAATCACAACTGTTATTTGTAGAATTTAATTTGTTTTGTTCTATTATTTTACAAAATGTCAAATGCGATAGCGAGTAGGTACGTATTAATTAGTATATTTATGTAAATAGTGAAGGATAATAAGAAAATAGAGAAGGGCATTAGGCATTAGATGATTTGATATCATAACCAACATTGAATTTAGGGAACGGACGCAGAAACCTCCAATTAATGGAATCGTAAATGCGCTTGCGGTGCGGTGGCGGAGGACCGACTAGAACATGTTTACGGATGCCTCGGCAGAGCTCAACCCGAGATGCCTCTTCTTTACAGCTGAGAGATCCCGCCGTCTATTAAAATGCATGAAGATAATGCATATATACACGTTACAATAAAAGATTGGCAATTGGGTTTTTGGGCTTATGTATGGTAGTGAAGCGTGGTGTTGGAAAAAGAAGGATGATAGTAGACTGAATGCTGTGTTGAAATGCGATCTATGTGTGGTAAGACTATGTATGATAGGTGTACAAATGTCGAAATAAGAGCAAAGTGCAAGGCTGAGATAAGCATTATCGACAAAATTAAGAAAGGGCTTTTACGATGGTTTGGTCATGTGGAGCGAATGAGTGATGAAAGAACGGCTTAAAGAAGTTAAATGCAAGTGTGCCTGGATGTAGAAGCCGCGGAAGGCCGAGAAAGACATGGCATGACCAAGTACGTCAAGTACTTGAAAGCGGTCATGTGAAAAGTCGGAATAATCGGCGTATGTGCATGAGGAGATGAAGAGGGAGCAAAGGAAGTCTGTCAGGACAGAGTGGTATGACGTTCTATCCTCTCTGTCTACCCCTACGGGGAAATGGCGTGATGGTTAGTTAGTATCTAATGATAAAAATTATTACATTTTTAAATCTTTGATCTTTAAAAAAGGGAATCGAGTTAACATTTTCAATCCAACAGGTATTTCTTTATTATTCCTGTGGCTATGTTCCGTTGAGAGACAACGCCTTCTTTAAAAGTAGCTTCTTCCTCTGCCTTCTGCCCAGCAATTTCAACAAATTTTCTTTCAATTTACAACATGCCGGAAAATACGAAACACTCGTAAATGGAGTGGGCTGTATATATATATTTTATTCCCAACACTAACCCATTTATTAAGATTAGTGTTCTGCGATTTTATGAATTCACGTCCCAGATGCGTAGGACTTTTATTTAAAAACTTTTTTACATATTATGCTTGGTTGTTAAATCGTTGGTGAAAATAAATAATCACATTTTTTTCGATACAAATTTCTTCTGTTTCGAAATTTTTACTTGTATTATTGATTTTTTACTATTGCTTAGTATGAAACAACCCAGTCGTAATTTTTAGTAAGAATCTTTTGTGATGTCGGTATTTAAAGAATATTAGAATTCATTAGTTTATTATCCTGACTTATGGCTAGGAAAGGGTTGATCTTCCGTGAGTTTCCTTCGGATCCAGTAACCCTTGGGACTTAGTTCGAGCTTCCTAATTGATATTTATATGACCACTCGATTCCCTGTTATATCGTAAACATTGCTACACAGAGAATGCTGAAATAAACACAGCGCAATATATTATTACTAGGTGTTTAGAGTCACAATGAGAAAATTTAAACTTGTTCTTAGATAGCTTTGAATATTATATTACAGCATAGTAACATTATGAATTATGCCTTAAAATCGATAGTGGCAAATAAGAACTTATCGAAAGAAGCAAAATTAGCAGTACGCAACGGAGTTCTGGTACCAACCCTTATGTATGGTAGTGAAGCGTGGTGTTGGAAAAAGAAGGATGAAAGTAGACTGAATGCTGTTGAAATGCGATCTATGTGTGGTAATACTATGCATGATAGGTGTTCAAATGTCGAAATTAGAGCAGAGTGCAAGGCTGAGATAAGCATTATCGACAAAATTAAGAAAGGGCTTTTACAATGGTTTGGTCATGTCGAGCGAATGAGTGATGAAAGAACGGCTAAAAGAAGTTTAAATACATGTGTGCCTGGATTAAGAAGCCGAGGAAGGCCGAGAAAGACATGGCATGACCAATACTTGAAAGTGGACATGTAAAAAGTTGGAATAATCAGCGTATGTGCATGAGAAGATGCATGAATGTAGAGGAAGCAAAGAAAGTATGTCAGGACAGGGTGGTATGACGTTCTATCCTCTTTGCCTACCCCTACGGTGAAATGGCGTGATGCTTAGTTTGGTAGTTAGTTAACATTATGAACTCAAAAAGGATGTAAATATTCTCGGTAAATATTCTAGAAATCTTGATTTTTCAAATGTATTTTTACTATATTTTAACCACCTTAATACGCCATGGGACCCGATAATAGAGGGGCACAGCATTACAAGCACCCTGGTTTTAAGAAAAATCCAGTTTTTATTTTAACCTAAATTCAAAATATACTGCTTTCCCTTATCCGCACCCAATGTTGCATAGGGCACTCCAAGTGCAGTGTATCTTGATCATTTTACTACATGAGGGTAAGATGATCAGTCTTACGCTTCAGAACCAGTATCACACATGAAATATTATTATATGTGTAATAAAACACACATAATATGTATAGATTGTATAATTGTATAGGTACCTAATTACTTAAATTCTCCTTTTTATCTTTTAACCCTTACAATATCCATGTAGAATTTAAAACTCTTGATTAAAATATATTTTAAAAACCTATAAAATCAAAATTGGAGTTTTTGGAACATGTTTTTTTTTTTAAAATATTGTCTGATCGGACGATCATTAAACTTAAAGTCTGCAATTCTGCAACTCTATAGATTATCGCACAGCTCGACTAAATTAATATTTAGCATAAATTTTTTACACCTCTTCTATAATATATTGTATTTTAGAGAATCAATCGAATTTGCCCCTTTATTACGAAGTGTAATAAATTCTGTGTTCCTTCAAAATAAGGACATATTGCTTGATGTATCAGTCTATGCAAGTCTTATTTTATAATACATGCCAGGGGCATTATTGTAGGGTATTGTATGGAGTGTATTGACTAGAGTGTTTTCTAGGAGGGTAGTATTTATCACGCACCTTAAACTATTGGTTTTATCCCCGAGGGTGGAATCCTGTTATTGATAGCACTCTCTTTATCTTCCTTAGTACCTTACGTTTTAACATATGGATCTACTTGTACATACACAAACGTGTTAGACATCTACAAACATTTCACAACTGTTGTTTTTTTTCTCATATAAATAGTGCTAGCTAATAAAAATTTATATTACAATCTTGTTAAACTTAATGCCCATAAGAAAAAAATTAATGTTTTTTTTTTAAAAAAGTTAATTATATTTATTTAGTACTATATAATTAACATAGACAATTACTCTTCATGTACATTTCATTTGTATTTTTCCTCACTATTCCTATCCTAACATAATACATTTTTCAATTGAGCTATAATACGCTAATATTTTTCACACATATTTTTTACATTTAACCCTAAATAAATTTACATTTTGTTTATTTCTTATATCATCCGGAATCTCCTCATACATTTTAATTCCTTATACATCAGACAATTCTGTGACATTTTCTTTTCTAATCTGATATTTTTTGAACCTCTTGTTGCATATTTAAAAGAATACAATATTTATTTCAGCTGCATTATTTTGTAATTTACCTTTCGTTTCCAAGATTATAACGGCTTCCATAAAATAAAAAAAATCGTACATAATTACATTTATTTTGATAAAACCAGAAATATTGTTTTAGATGTTTCTCTGAATTATGTATTATTTTTCTCTTCTGTAATAATTATACACAGGAAAATAAATAAATAAGGAAAATATTGAATGAGTTCAAAATGGATCTGTTACATATTTCGAATGAATACATTAGGTATATGGATTTATCTCTTTTTTCTAAAAATCTGTTAAGTTACGTTGTACTTTACATACATTGTGTACCTTCATATACCTTTTCAAGTTGTCTCGGACGTTCTTCGCATTTTAATCTAAGCACAAACTGTTTCTTTTTTTTCAAACAATCTCAACATATTATACTCGTCAAGTAATTCTTTTAAAATTTAATATTTGAGGCTTTAAAAGGAATTCTTAAATTGGAATTACTTTAATCGTAAGAAAAAAACTCTACCATAATATTAATTACTAATATTACAGATCTATAACCGATACATGAACCCAACATATTTCATTTCAGTTTCATATTTTTACATATTTAGGTATTAATAACAATCAAAAATCAATTAAATGAAAAATATTATTTTTTTATTTTTGTGTTTTCAACGGGAATCGAACCCGAAACCTCCGTATCGTGAGACTGTATTATCGTGAGGCTGCATTGGTATACATGGCGCAGAGAATCTCGTTTTTGTTAATTGAAGGCAAGATGATCAGTCTTACGCTTCAGCGCCAGTCCAAGGTATCACATATTTATTATTTTTTTGTGTGAAAGTCACGTTCAAAAAATATTGCGTATTGACCCCCGTCGGGAATCGAAGCCGTAACCTTATCCATGATAGCCCAACGCGCTATCCCCGAGACCGTCAAAAATATTGTATTTATTTATTTCATTTATCCATTGGTATGGTAATGGTCCAGGACTGCTAAATACGCTGAAAGCTGGGTACTGGTAGTCCTGTTACATACACAATATTTATAAAAGAAAGTAGACTGAATGCTAGTGAAATGCGATCTCTCGGGCGAATGTGTGAAAACATGCAAAGCTGAGATAACCATTATCGACAAAATTAAGAAAGGTCCTCTGCGATGGTTCGGTCATGTGGAGCGAACGAATGATGAAAGAACGGCTAAAATGATTTACGATGCGAGTTTGTCAGGTTGCAGAAGTCGAGGAAGGCCGAGAAAGACATGTCATGATCAAGTACAACAAATACTTGATAGTGGTCATGTGAAAAGTCGGAATAATCGACGTGCGTGCATGAGAAGATGTATGAATGTGGAGGAGGCAAAGGAAGTGTGCCAGGACAGTGGTGTGGCGTTCTATCCTCTCTGCCTACACCTTCGGGGAAATGGCGTGATGGTTAGTTAAATACAATAATAATTTACCTAACTTAAATACATAAATAAATAAAATAAATAAATACCTACATAAATAAAAATAATGAATCCCGTATGAATAATTTTAAGTACAAAGAAATATTGACATATATATTTATAATATTAATTTTGAAGATAGAGTTTTATGTAAGTTATATGAAAAATTAATAAAAAAGTTATAATCCTATTTAATTTAAGATGTTAAAATCACAAACCTTTTCGTTTAGACTAATTAAATTAATGATAATGAAGTTGTTTATGCCTTATTTTTAATTACTTAAGGCATTTTGTCTAATTGCGTTTGACCAACACTGTTTTAGTGGAGTATTTCCCGGAGAAATTTCACGACACCCTTTCCGCTCGGCGCGTTGGCGTCGAGACGCTGCGCGTCGCGACGCTAAAAACAATATTTAAATGCTGAGATTGCCCCGCGAACGTTGCACATTAATGCATCGACACGGAGATGGGATGAGATAGGTGCATCCTTGTTCCAACAATATTTAGGTAGCTAAGAATATAAATTCAGCAGCGGCTATGTCACACGTCCTTTTAAGTAAACTCTCAATTTGTAATGAGGTATTTTTTGAGAATACTTTTTTTAATTTTTTTTTTATTAATATAAACACACACATTCCCAGAAGTTATAAAAACTCATTTTGGGACCGGTATTATTTACATTTTTAATTACATATTGCACAATCAAACACGAATAAGAAAGACGATACTAAAATTAACACATTCAATCTTAATCTTATACATCATAACTATCATTCAAAAACATATTTAAATACAAATCTTTAAGGGCTCTACAATGTATTGATTTATTTATTTTTACTTCATGGGATAGTTTATTATATTGGGATCGAGAAATGTTCATTACGGATTTTTTACCGAATTTTGTGGATCGAAATTTTGTAATGTGGGGGTTTTTTGAATTACGTGTATTGTGACCATGAAGCTCAGAACTAAAATTGTGTTTCAAACTTGTATGTGCTGAATGATTCAATATGGTAAGCATGGTATTTGTGATTTCATGTAATGGTATTACTTTGAATGGGAGTATTTCTGTCTGGTGATATATTTCTTTTACACTTAAAATATTTCTCAGAGCTCTGTTCTGGAGAACTTGAATTTCGGAAACCTGTTTCTTGGTAGCAAAACCCAATATACATGACAAATATACAAGGTGAGAATGGATCATAGCGTAATAAATAGAAAGCACAATAGATTTTGGAAGTAAATTTGAAATATTAACGGATAGCTAAAAACTTATATTTATTTGTGTTGGAATTTTAGAAATTTTCTATACCTACTATTCAGTGCTTATGAGGGTATTCTTACAAAAAGTATAATTATTGTAAATTTTCAATTGTCACATCCAAGCAGTTGCTTCAGTCAACGGAGTACCCTGGTGATACTTAATTGAGATGGTTATAAAGCTCACGAAGAACTCTAGCTCTTTGACGATGATATTAATTATCTACTGTTTTTTTTTACCGATTTTGAGTTTTCTCTTCCCAGCAATCCTTTTATCCACATCAGCCAACACATCCTAGTGATTCATCATCATCATCCTCATACCATATCCGCTCCCTATGTGGAGCATATGGATTCCACAAACTGCGGGCAAGCGATAGGCCGCCAGCTCCTGTGCATCCTCCCAATTCAAGTCCACGTTCCGCAGCTCTGACGCAAGCTGCGGCGAATTGTCAACAGTGGACGTCCAGGACGCCGAGAACCTGATGCCTTGTAAAATAGGCAAGCATGGTTAAGGCTCTCGGGAGGGATGCCTAGTATGCGTAGTAGTCCTAGTGATTACCTACATTAATTGAATTGAATACTAATATTGTGAAATATATTTGAAAGAATATTTGCGTCAAAAATAACTCAAACTATGCCCTCTAATGTTTAAAAACAGCTCAGTCTTCGAGTTTGTACATTTATTAAACGTCGATCCAAACTTAACTCTAAAATATTTCCAATATAAAATTTCCACCGAATACATATCATCCCTCAGTTGCAGTTAGCAGGAATTGATATTTATTTGAGAAAAGTTATAAAGTTTCGGATCGTAAGAGAGCAGGAAAGGCAGGAATTATTATTATTTGGTGTTGCCACGCTACAGGAAAGAGAATTGTGAAAAGTTTTGTGTGATATTTGAAGATATTGTTTTACTTTTTGACAGCTGTTATTGGCCAAAACTGCGCACGGAGTTAATGTGCAATTCACTCCTTTGGCCAGGATTCATGGCGACGCTCGACGTTATGATACGTAACCAAAAATATTATGATATAGATACCTACCCACTCTTAATGTGGGTACTCAATCAATCAGGGTCCTCAATGTAATAATCGAAAATTATATAATTATTTCATACATTACCGTTTAAAAACACATTACCAATTTTAAACTTAAGTTATCGTAACTTCATTATTATAATATAATTGTAATAATATTACATTAACGTTTTTGTTTATTTATTGTCGGATTGTGTGCGTACAATCGTACATAATATATTACTTGTTCGAAACAATACATAACTGTGGTAGGTACTGCCGAAGAGTATACCTAATCATAATACTTTTTGAAAAGTTTTGTTTGAATTTCATTCTGTGCAGAAAATTAAATTAGCTTTAATATTTATTTGATTTCATGCCAGTAAAGGCGGAAACAATAGGCAAACAAACAAAAGTAAAATCAATTAACGATGCCAATAAAACACTTAGACATATAATTATATTTGTTTTGTCAATGGAACCTATTTAACTTCCAAGGGAACATGTTCTTTTATATCCATAAATCTTTAAAACTTTCGAACATAAATAATCAAAACAATGGTATCAAAAATTCATAAGCGGCAGTATTCCACTTTCGGGTTCCTCGTTCCTTTCTTTCACCTCGCCATATCTATATTTCATCACAAAGTTCCGAATTTCTATCAGAAGTGCGAAGACTCCCCTCCAATTATAAATTTCCCCGATCATAAATAAATCATCAACTTTAAACCAACCCCCGATAAGCCTTCCACTAGGAATTCTTAAAACAACCCCTTGCTAGACGCACAACCCATTTGCAAAATATAATTCTCTTCAAGTTTTATAGGTAGGAAGAACCCCCATAGATTAACGTATTAATTTACCTTAGAAAATTAATCAATCGAATAAAGATTACGAAGGTACATGAAAAATAAAACGGTAGCTGAAGTTCTTCCTGTTTAAATATATTGGTTATTAACAACATTTAGAATGTGTACAAATACTTGTAGACAAATTACTGGATTATACCCATCCTGGGCTAATATCAGATATTATTCATATCCCAACAGAGGCAGAGAAACTCTGGAAACGAATGTGGATTATCTAGGCGTTTACAGGGCTTATGACCTGTCATTGGCTGGGTTAAGTGGCCACTTGATGTATTACAACATTCCCCAATCCGCCCATAATCTGATAACCATATATGACCAATTTCGGAAACTTGCCAATGTATTGAACATACATGCATTCGTGATTCCGCATTTTTAGAGATTTTCTCACTGGTGCAATCTGTTGAGAAGGTTGTTAAGAATTTTTGGCAATCAACATTTTCCAGAGTTTCTCTGTCTCTGTTGGGATATCATTAGTATCTAATTTAAACTGTGTTGAAAAAATTTTTTATGGCTTGTCAAGAAATGTAACGAGATTTTACTTGCAAAAATAATATTATTATTTTTTTTTTAAATTATTAGCCACGAGCCAATTTTCAAAGATTTTTAATAATCGTGATTATTCATTAAGTAATTACCACCAAGAAATATATTATGTAAGGAATGTCCTTAATGTATGTAAGGAGTATCCCCAATTCATGTAAATGTCCACCCCGTAGCATAGTGGTACCGCATTTGGCTACCGTGCATGAGGTCACGGGTTCAACTCCCGTAGGGGGTCAACATGAACGTGTGGTTTTCATATTAACATTTTATGACATGTGTGATACCTTGACTGATCATCTTACCTTCATGTAATTAAATGATTGAGATACAATGCACTTGGTGTACAGATGCAGTGCCACATGCACCACTGGGTGAGAGTAAGGGAAAGTAGTAGTAGAAATATGATGCCCTATTAGTAATATTAAAATTAACATCATTAAAGAAGGGTGAAAGTAGACTAAATGCTGTTGAAATGCGATCTCTCAGGCGAATGTGCGGTAAGACTATGTATGATAGTTGTACAAATGTCAAAATTAGAGCAGAGTGCAAGGCTGAGATAAGCATTATCGACTAAATTAAGAAAGGGCTTTTACGATGGTTTGGTCATGTGGAGAGAATGAGTGATGAAAGAACGGCTAAAAGAAGTTTGAATGCAAGTGTGCCTGGATGTAAAATCCGGGGAAGGCCGAAAAAGACATGGCATGACCAAGTACGACAAGTACTTGAAAGTGGACATGTGAAAAGTCGGAATAATCGGCGTATGTGAATGAGAAGATGTATGTCAGGACAGAGTGGTATGGCGTTCTATCCTCCCTGTCTACCCCTACGGGGAAATGGCGTGATGATTAGTTAGTTAGTTAACATCTCTAACCAACCGTAGGTTACAACATGATGTTGTTCTATAGTATAAACTACTAAATAATAAACTTGACTGTCCAATATTGTTGAATAAGGTCAACTTTCGCATACCGGGTCACAA
>JAGVSP010002797.1:0-57510 GCA_022494985.1 Micrasema minimum
CGATTTAATTACTGTATAATTTACCTATCAAGTCACGCTGTTTGCATGCTCCGAGTAACAAAGGAGGAAGAGGTCTGATCGTAATCAAGATGGCGGCCGTTCACACGTGGGAAGTCAGGTGCGATATGGCCCTAGCTGTATTTATTACCAGTCCATCGCACCGCGCGGTGGGTACAGCGTTAACGTTCCGGAATGAGCTAACACACGCGCAATGTAGCCATATTATTATGCTAGTCCGATTTAATGGGCCGCTTCAAAGACGTTTTAAGACATCATAAGATTTTCCTATTTTCAGTGTGTGTAGTGCATGTCCAGTGAAAAAGTCTTGACCCACAAAATAAAAATAAAATATCTTAAATCGGAATTTGCGTGTTGTCATTTTGAAAAATAAGCTATTTTGACAATGACGGTAAGTGAAAATAAAAATGTATCAGGTCATAATGTCATAATAATATTGATATTTATTTTCGTAAAAATTCTCCTAGATGGTGAAAAAATTTATATAAAATTAATGATTTCATTAAATTGTAAGTATTTTGTTTATTTTTGTAACATAAGTGAGTAGTCTATTAAAACATCTGTTCTCATAAATCTGTCAACTGTCAACCACTTCAACATTTTTAGTTAGCGACTTATTACTTAATTTTAAATTATTTTTATACAAATCCCTGATGAAGGAGTAGTGTCTCCGAAACCGGTTGGATAATTAAATAATAAAAAAGTAGTTTAAAACAAAAGTTGTTTAATTTCATATTGTTTATTTATTTAGTTTAAAATTTTCCCCATAAGATAAAAAATTTACTAGTATAAAAAGCTGTATTTGTACTTGTAGCATTTATTTATTTGAGTTTTATGGTATATTATTTTTAATGCATTCCTCATTGGGGGATCCCGTGCCAAGGAAAGCATTTTACAGCTTAATGATTTTTTTTTTATTGCGACAAATAGTTAGAAAGCATTTAAATTAGTTTTCAATTTCAATAAATAAATAAATACGAATAAGTATTGTCTTAGCTTGAAGGCAGTTTGAGAAGTCCATAATATGCTGAAAATAGATATGGTGATAGTGAAAGGCGTGTGCCTTAAATAATAAAGTAATTAATAAAACCCAGTCGATATTTCCCAATCTTGATTAATCTATTTGAAATGATAATCGATCTCCAAAACACTCTACTTCCTGCTTATGTCCATAAAATCGACCTTCGTTCATTACGAACGACTCATTCACTAACAAACAGTTAGAAATAATACACAAATAACGTTTTGAAGCTTATAAATGTTTATTTTATTTTATTTTCTAGTAGCTCAATGTTGCTGAAGCCCACATTAAACTACCGATTAATTTTAGAGGTCTAATTTTTATAAATCTATTGCTACGTAGCGCAGCCATGATTAGAATTCTTTTGAACTAAAAAAATAAAATAACTAACTAGGATACATAATAATTTATTTAAAAAATGCCTATGCAAAGTTAACAAACGAACCTCACATAAAGGCCAATAATCGTTCAGATGTACACAGTTGTTGTAAATTTATATGCTTAAAATAACATCAATTTTACATGTCTTTCGTGCTATTTGAAACTACTGTTTTTCATGAGTCAACATATTTTTTTAAATTTTTTATTTTATTTTTTAAATAGCTTTATTTATAAAAATAAGCACATAATACATTTTATAACAGTTTACAATAAGAGAATTATACAACATGATATATATTATATACTAAGCTTACTCCACCTAAAAGAGAAGAACTCGTGGTTAGGTTAGGTTAGGTTAGGTTAGGTTAGTATTTAAAATTAAATTGCTTTTTTAATTTTTTTATTTTATTTTTTATTTTTTTTTAAATTACATAATGCAAGACATATAAGAGGACTTTAAAATAAATTATTTACTTAGAAACAGTTCATATTATTTAAAAGTACACAAGTCAAACGTTATTCGAAATATATTTTTTAACAGCCTTTTTGAATATTTTAAATTCCAGTTCTGATCTTATCCCCTCCGGAAGGCCATTGAAGGATTGTTTCCCTGTATGAGTGTAGTGGTGTTGTGCAGCAGTGGTAAAACATCTTGGCACATTGATACACCCCACTCTTTGTCTACCCGATAGTCTTTCCGAGGGAAGAATTTCTTTATGAATTTGAAGAATTATTTTTTTTTATAGATTTCAGAGATTTGCAGCACCTTGAATTCATGAAATAAATCTGAAGTAGAGTAGAATGCTGGTTTCCGGAGCAATATTTTTAAGATTCTTTATCTTTATTTTATGGTAATAGTTCCTTTGTAATATTCAGCTTAAAAATATGTAGTTTCTCAATTTAGAGTAGTTGGTTTTGTCTAAAGCAATTTTAGTAACCATTATTATAGACTTCTTAAATTAGAATTATTATTAGAAGTAATTATTATTAGGCCCTACTATGTAAACATTTTATATATTTTCTTAAATATTCATTTAACCTGTACATCTGTTTGTATTCGAAATAAATAAAATAAAATAAAAGAAAGTGCATAATGGAGTTCTGGTACCAACCCTTATGTATGGAAGCGAAGCATGGAGTTTTTAGTTTAAAAGAAAGTAAAGTTGTGGTTATGCAACATCCAAAAATTTCACGAAATGAGGTTATAAACATTATTAGCTTTTCTACTGAGCTATTTTATAACCGCCAAGAACATGATACATATTATGGATTTCATTTCTAAACGATTGACTGTAAGAGGAAGCCAATCATGTGAAAGTCGTTTGCAGAAAAAGTGTCATTTGTGACATTTATGTTACTTACGTCTTCTTTCCTGTACACTTTTATGCCGGAAATACGTATGAATTGTATGAATGCTATCTGTGAAATACTACTTTCTACTACTTTTCCTTATCCGCAATCAATGGTGCATAGGGCACTGCATTGGTACACCTGGTACAATGTATCTTGATCATTTTATTACATGAAGGTAGGATAATCAGTCTTACGTTTCAGAACCAGCTTAAGAATTATCCCTGAAATAGGCTTTCAAATAATTTATTCTGAATCGCAATTTGACATCTCAACAGAGACGAGAAGTTTGGAAGGGAATATGAATATCTAGACGTTTACAGGGCTTATGACCTGTCGTTGGCTGGGTTAAGTGGCCACTTGATGATATTTCAACATTCCACATTTCACCTAGTATTTAATATCCATATCTGCTAATTATCATAACTTGTATCTCGTATATACAGTGAAATGGCGCGACGCTTCACATGTGAACACTCTCTGTCATCCATTGAGAAAATTGCTTATCATTTTTGTCTACAAGTATTTGGACACACTCAAAATGTTTGTTTAAAAATTAGCTGGTAAAAGTTATAAGCATAACAAATTGAAGAGTCATCTTCGGGCGTTTCCTAATAGGTGATATAATTCGGTAGGAATCTCATTTGCAATAATAAAGGTTTCTGCTAAAATTAATGCTTAGCAATTTTCTCAATGGATGACAGTGAGTGTTCACTTGTGAACGTCGCGCCATTTCACTGTATATATATATACAAGTTCTGATAATTGGCAGATATGGATATCAAATACTAGGTGAAATGGGGAATGTTGTAATGCATCAAGTGATCACTTAACCCAGCCAATGACAGGTCATAAGCCCTGTAAATGCCTAGATATTCATATTGTCTCTGTTGAGATGTCAAATTGTAATTATAAGCCCGTAATTGGTGAAATCCAGTTTTTGTCTACAAGTATTTGGACACACTCAAAATGTTGTTTATTCTGAATTGATTTATTTATTTATTGATATTAAATATTGCTTTTGTCAGTGCATATCCGCAACCCTATTAAAAACCGTATGAAATTATAGAAAGTGTGTCATATAACAAGACATTCTATCCTCCATCTTGTGGAGCAGCGGAAAGTGATGCAAAATGTTGATATAACAGTAACAATAATATGTAAGTATTATCATGTTAAATTATCCCACGCTTTGTTATAATACTCTTACTTTCGTAATGAGAACGTATCATATTAGTTCACAGTGAAATGAAGATGAAATCGTCATGGGAACATTTTTGATATTTATGCAATTTACGTTTGTTTTCAATTGAAAATTTTCTTGCTTATAAGTACCTATATTGTGACTTTTACAGGAAGTGGAAACAATTTTTTTTTACTGTTGACAATTATAAGTTATCTACAGTTTACGCCAACTGAACTGATTTGTTAGACGCAAGACCGAATAATTTTTCAGCCGACTACTAAAATTATCAGTTATTTATTAGTAATTTTGTTATTTTCGTTTGATTTTGTAAGGAACACTAGATAAGATGATTGAAACATGGTCAGTAGCTCAATCACAGATGATTGTCGACGTGCTTAGCATTTGACCGACCAAAATGAACATACGTTCATATCACGGTCGCGTTGCCAAGCACTATAGATGAAAGGCATACTTTGACAAATGTTTCGTATTGCTTTCTCAAATTGATTTAAAGCAAATAAATGGCATGATAAATTGTGCACAAACAATAAAACTCTATAAAACTAAATTATTTTACTTTACTTACAGTTTTGGCGATATTTAAAGCGGTAATTAATAATCCCGATCGATAACTTTTAACGGATGTTCCATTGTGATCGCGAAAACGTTAAACATCCATGGTAAGAAATCGTAATCACGTCGCTTATTAGCACGTCGATAGTCATCTGTGATTGAGCTACAGGTGAACTTAGATGTACTTAACTGGATATACTTTTTTTGGCCTTAAATTAAAATGTTCCTGGGTTAACTTAAATGTTCCCGAGTCTCTACAGAGGATAATAATGGGTTAAAATAAGCTCCTTACATTTATGAAAAGAAATAAAATGTATGCACACGAGTATCAAGTACTAAAATTTTTCCATTATTTTAAGCAAGCGAGAAAAAAAACCTACATAGTATTTGATTATTTGTTTTGATTGAGTATTGTATTCGAATGTTTTTTCCGCTGTTGCTTAACGTGTTACATTGTTCTGAGGAATTTTATCAATATTATTATCTGTCTTCAGAGCCAACTATCTGATAACATTAATTAGTATTTTGTAAACGCAATGAAATAATGTTTCAAAACAAACGCGTTATTAACACAACGCTGTGACTTTACTGAAACTCTTCGCGGCCTAAATCTCTTTCTGTGGATAGTTACCTGTACATTGTCGCTGATGACGCAAAACCTCGTATCTTTGGATTTTTAACCGCCAATGCGCTTTTGCTTTTTAACGGCGATGCATCATATAGAATTTGTTACATGTTTATTATTTACATTGTTGGTAATCAGATTAACTAAAAAATATAATTAAAGTATGTTTACAAGAGACGGAAGTGTGGATAAGGACATTGAGAGAAGGGTTAGAGCCGGAGACAGAGTTAATGGTGCCTTAAAATCGATAGTGGCAAATAAGAACTTATCGAAAGAAGCAAAATTGGCAGTACACAACGGAGTTCTGGTACCAACCCTTATATATGGTAGTGAAGCGTGGTGTTGGAAAAAAAAGGATGAAAGTAGACTAAATGTGATCTCTCAGGCGAATGTGTGGTAAGACTATGTAGGTGTACAAATGTCGAAATTAGAGCAGAGTGCAAGGCTGGGGATAAGCATTTTCGACAAAATTAAGAAAGGGCTTTTACGATGGGTTGGTCATGTGGAGCGAATGAAAGAACGGCTAAAAGAAGTTTAAATGCAAGTGTGCCTGGATGTAGAAGCCGAGGAAGGCCGAAAAAGACATGACATGACCAAGTAAGACAAGTACTTCAAAGTGGCATGTGAAAAGTCGGAATAATCGGCGTATGTACATGAGAAGATGTATGAATGTAAAGGAAGCAAAGGAAATATGTCAAGATAGAGTGATATGGCGTTCTATCATCTCTGCCTACCCCTACGGGGAAATGGCGTGATGGTTAGTTAGTTAGTTATAATTGAATGAATGCTTGTGTTTAGTACAGTGTGAATGTTTATAATTGTCAATTTTGGTTTACATTGTACCTAATCAACATTTAAGGTCCGTATTATGCAAGACAACCCTCTTGCAATATTATTACGAAAAATGGCGTTCTCAATAGAATTTTTACAAATAAAGTTTTGTAATATGTACATGTGTATTTGTGTATTCACTTGGTTAATAGTTTACGCTTTGTTTAATGATTTATTATACATTGAATAACGCAATCTTCCGTAAATCAAATCAACTTAATTCCCAGTTATATTTCGTATAAATAGTTTTATTAACATCCGTGATTCATGGTTATAGCGTATTGCCTAACTGTATACAAAATATTAAACATCAAATTAATTTACTCCATAGTAAATTTAATGGTGATCAAACTACTTTCCATTAGACTAAATTTTATGATCAATTATGCTGTTATTTATGATCCAAAAAATAATTTATTATTTTATGTGAAAAACGCATCACAGAAGCTAAACGGAGATTTTGTAAAATAGTACGTCTCAGTGTTAGACAAAAAATGTATTAAAATTTTGAAAGTCCTTTTTTACTGGAACTGTCAATGGTCCCTTATCGGGCGTAGAGGTGTGCGCGTGGGGATACCCTGAATGGGGTGCGGGTTCGATTTCCGACGGGGCCCATATAAAATACATGTTTAAATGTGGTTTATTGCATAAAAATATTTCATATGTGACGGCTTGGATTGGTAATAACCACAACTGTATCTTATCCTCACCCAATGGTGCATGGGGCACTGCATTGGTGCACCAAGTGCTGTGAAGCAAGATGATCAGTCTTATGCTTTAGTCCAAGGTAGGTACATATAAAATATTTTTTGTGAAAAACCACATTGTAATAAAGATTAAATATTGACCCCTATGGGAACCAAACCAGTCACTTCCTCGTGCATGCCTGACGCGCTAACCATTACACTATTACTTTCGCGTATCCGCACCCGATGGTGCTTAGGGCACTGCATCGGTACACCAAGTACCTAGGAAAGATGACATCTCTTACTGTAGGTAATTGTCAGTCGCCAATTATGTTGACAATGTTGCATAAATATAAGACAAAACACAATCATTTTATCTATCCTTTATTCCTCGTCAATTTTTTACAGTTTTTTATTTATTTATTTATTTACTTTCTTTGACGCCCATAGGGCTTTTACATTGAACATACTATATATAAGAAAAAGTTACACATTTAAAATAAAAAACATTTTTCTTTTAGGTAAAATAAAAATAAAAAAATAATAATATAACAAAAAAAAAAAAAAAAATTACATAGTTAACAAAATACAATATTAAGACAAAATACTTTGTTTATGATATAAGACATAGTGAGATAAATTCATTTAAACTGTTCATTTAAACTGTTATTCTTTTTTTTTTTTTGATAAATAAAATATTTAAAAAATAAAAAATTAAAAAATTAAAATAAAAATTAATTCAAAATACATAATAAAAATATAAAACATAATACGGGCTAACTTTTAAGCATACATAAATACTCACGAAGATTTTTGTACCATAATACATCTTATTAGCATTTATCTAGTAGGTAACGTGCTAACGTAGATGTATTTTGAACTTAATATCACCAATGAACTATTATTTGTCCGTTACAGATTTAGAATAGCTATTTTATGTCAGTAAAAGAAACGAGAAAAGAGGCGACTGGGGGTTATTCCCAAAATAACGTAATAAAACTGAAATATATTGTCCAACTTTCAGCATATTCAATATGCGTCACGTTTTGAATGAGGAAATCCACTGGCGGAATTGAATTTTAAAAATGTTTTCGTGTAGACGCGAATATTTAAAAATTTTGAAGTGGGATGAAATATCCCAAAAACGCACGCAAAAATTAATAAGAAATGTTGAAAATAGCATTCATTTCAAAATCTTAAACAATGACGTCACTCCTTGTATCTAAGTGTAGTGTTTCCGGTTTCCGTTTTTAAACCCCCGTAGCCGCGTTCCATGGCATTTAATGATGGAATACAATCTACATACAAGCTTCCATTGCAAAAAAGATGGCCGCCATTCGTCTCCCTAGAAAGGCTGTTAACAGTATATGACAGTGAGTCCACGGTATATTTTATCTGTGCTTCCCGCGTCAGTTTGCATAGATTTTTGACAGTTTTGTTACTGGCTAGAGAAATACCATGGCCTTAAACAACCCATTTTATGACGTCACTCCTGCAAAAATGACGCAGTTAGTACATATAGTATTTGGCGTGGTATTTGAAACGTGCAACTTTAAAAAATCGTATTTCATCAATAATTCAAAAAAAATATAACTTTTTTTTTTTGTTTAGTTAAATAGTAAGTTTTATATAAAAAAAAATACTTTAGAAAACAGTGGATTCCCTCATTCAGGAATATCTGTATAACCAACCAACGGTTCGTTTTTCTACAATAGTATAATTTATCTTTATGTTTGGAATTGAAACCCGAGTAGCATGAAATTGGTATGGCTTCGAATGAAGCTAGCCACACGTAGTTAACGTTAAAATTGCTGCCTCGAATAGGTACACAAAATGGCGAACGTAGCTAACCTGACACGGCTTATGATTACATAATGGGTAAAATAATGTGTACTTTATTGTATTCAATAATTACCCTCACATCAATCTTTCTGCTGTTTCCAAATGCCATCGGCATTATGATTTAATACTCGATACGTCAAAAATCTATAGGCAGATAAATATTGTACATACTTACTCACATTATAGTTGTTGTTTTTAATTAACTAACTTATTAAGGCAGAGAGGATAGAACGCCACACCACTCTGTCCTGGCATACCACCCTTGCTTCCTTCACATTACTTCATTCTCTCATGCACGCACGTCGATTATTCATTCTCTCATGCCAAGCACTTGTTTTACTTGAACACGCCATGTCTTTCTCGGCCTTCCTCGACTTCTACAACCAGACACGCTCGCATCGATGCTTTTAGCCGTTCTTTCATCGTTCATTCGCTGCACATGACCGAACCATCGTAAGAGACCTTTCTTAATTTTATCGACAATGCTTATCTCAGCCTTGCATTCTGATCTAATTTCGTCATTAGGGCACCTATCATACATGGTTTTGCCACGCATTCGCCTGAGAGATCGCACGTTTTTAATTAGCGTTATACATATAACCCCTTTTCCGTTTATGCAGGTATACTAATTATTATTAGATATTTTTAGGCAGGTTTAATTTAGACATTCGTTATCAACAATGAAAACGTAAAATTTCAGTAAGCCATTGCAAATTTTTTCAGAAAAGTTTTATTTTATTTGATCGTGTTTGGTGACGAAATTTGGAACTGCTTTAGTTGCGATCAAAATAGTTTCTTTACTAGCGAAGTAGATTAATTCCGTTCCTACAATACAGTAGGAACACGAAAAGTACGTACTCTGTTTGTTTAATTTGTTGAATATTCAACAGTGCGTCCCAGATTTTCTAAATTCATCGGCCGATTTCCTCATTCCGGCGGAACACGTGTTCGGGTAGGAAAATCTTTTCGTGTTTTGTGTTCCGACGAAATGTGTTTAGGAAACATTTTTATGTTTTGTTTGTAAGCTGCGGGTGAAAACGTGAAACAAAAGAACTCGCCACAGAACGACAGAACGCCCACTACTGTCTGTTTACTTTATATCTTGTTGCTCGATCACAGATCACTATCGACGCGGTAATAAGCGACGTGATAACGATTTCTTACCATGGATGTTTAACGTTTTCGCGATCACAATGGAACACGCGTTAAAAGTTATCGATCGGGATTATTAAACGAGTGCATCAAGTCGCGAGCCCTTTCCCGAGATATATCTTCTTTCAATCTTTCTCGAGTGCCGTATTGCATTTAGCCGGCGTTCGGCAAGCCAAATATTGAGAAAAGCTTGATTTGACGTTTGACGTTTGGCCGCGATATTTATTATCATCTATGGTGCTCGGCAACGCGAACGTGGTATGAACGTATGTTCATTGTGATCGGTCAAATGGTAAGCGTTAGCACGTGGTTAGCACGTTTTTAACTACGTCGATAGTTATCTGTGATTGAGCTCTTGGTTTGTTGGATCGATGGTGTTAACCCTAATACCGTGCTTATAAAAATTTATGCTAAAAACTTAACGCTAAGATCCGCACTCGATTCAGCCAGAGGAAGACTTTGTGAACCCCGGCGAAGTCCAAACAACAAGTTTGGCGATCGTGCTTTTGCAGCGGCTGTCCCCTCTGCCTGGAATCGACTGCCTTCACACTTACGCACCATTCAGAGCCCTAGTCAATTTCGGTCTCAATTAAAAACGCTCTTTTTTGAAATCTCGCACACAAATTCCCAGAATGGTAATTGCCTTAGAGTAATGACGCGCAGGCTATAGAGGGGCCCTAACGGTCAAAAACCATTCTATGATTGTCAAACACGAAGTTGGCTATAGTTTGCAGCAAAACAAATGCCAATGTTTTACAAATGCCTAATGCGGCCTTGGCATATCGACAGTAATCAACTGTCACTATCAACAGTAAACATACTTTAATTTACAAATTGATCACCTAAATTAAGAAAAAAAACTTAATATGTTGATAAAAGGAAAGTTTTTACAAATATAATACCATGTTAGGACAATATATGCCAAAGTCAATGTAAATCAAAATTATTATTTATCGAAATCAATTACCTGTGAAATGCGACTCCTTTAACACCTTTGACACTCTTACTGCTACAACCAAGCATACTACAATTCACCATTGCCGTTTTTGATGATTAAAATCAGGAAGTATCCACGTTATTTACTAGCAAAGCGACGAAAGTGACCGTTACGCGTCTGTTGTCAAACAAATAATAATGGCCGCCAGCAGAGTGAAGTTGTCGCTAACCAAAAATTTGCAACGCTTCCGCTCTATGGGAAACGGCGAAAGGGCCTCTCTATAGCCTGCGCGTCATTACTCTAAGGTAATTGCCCTAGTCTGCTCAAGTTACAGGCAACATAGTCTACCGCTAGGAGCTTAGACAGTATCTTTAATTGTAAAGTGCCCTTGAGGGGATTTTTCACAAAAATGGCGCTATACCTATAAGTTAGCCGATTTTATTATTATGATAAACGTTTTTATTTTTTATTTTGGCAATACATGCTAAGAATAATAATTATTTATGTAATATTCCTCAAAGTAAGTCTTAAAAAAAAACAATAAGAAACTAATAACTAACCCTTTATAATACAGGGCGTTTTACACAAGCGAAGATATCCAACTGTTTAGGATGTAATGTGCAGAAAAATTTGTTTCTTCTATTTTGTATTGGATTACATACTGCCTGCCGCCACGGAGATAATATTAAAAACTTTCATGATCAAATTAGCTACTGAAAAACCATATAACTTTACATTTGACTAAAAACTTTGTGTCATTTTAATATAACAAAGTTAATTTAAAAAGGTAGAGGAAAGAAATCTAACATTATATATTATTTTAAGCTCGTTCTTAGAAAAAAAAACCAATAATTTTCTTACAACTACTACTAATACTTTCCCTTATCCGCAACCAATGGTGCAAAGGGCACTGGATCGGTACACCAAGTGCAGTATATCTTGATCGTTTTTATTACATGAAGATAATTCAGTCATACCTACGCTTCAATATCAGTCCAAGGTCACATGAAAACACACATGAAAAATTTATATAAAAATCTCATGTAAATAAATATTTCACGCTGACCCCCTACGAGAATCGAACCCGCGACCTCTTGCACGGTAGCCAAATGTGCCACCACTATGCCACGAGGCGAACATTTTCTTACAGGTATCTTGATATTTAGAGCTTGGAGCAAATTAAATATATCCTAAGTCGAATTTAGATAACGAAATAAGCGTTTAAAACCTATTTTTCGGCGTTGAGTTGTTTGGTACAATATTAGGCACAATACCACAGGAGAGATGCTACAGTTGGATTTACTCATTTCTCCAGCTGAGCCGAATTATTCGGTCGAATAAATAATATTGGGACCTTTGTTTACTGAAAATAGTTTACAATTCATTGTGTTGTGTTTATTATAATATGTGTAATTTCCGTTTTGCTGGACTGATCTGATTCCACTGGATCTAAATCGTTTAATTTTAAAACTCAAAAGAAAAAGACTTTTCAAATTTTCACAGACACTCCGTAGCATAGGAAGGTACTGTATTAAGCTTCTATCTAGAATCTGGACCCTTGGGAATTTCCAATAATTTATTCATATCATTTTTCTCCCAGCAGTTCTACACGCGTATTAAAAATTATGTTAGCGAGGGAAATATGGCGGTATTAAAAAAATAAGTATCTTGGTATTTTCAATATCTTTTGATTATGAAATATTAAATTTCAATTAATTGAACGACCTCTTAGTCACCGTTCAACCTGAAGAGTTCATTGTAAATTTCTTAAAAAAATAATTGGTGTTTATTTTGAGAACCAGCTTAACCAATCAATTTTGTTCCATTTGGATGATTTCACCAATAAAAGGGGTATTTTTTGTATTGCTTCTGAAGGGTAAATTGTAACAATCGAAGTGATACAACTCAAAAACACTTGAAGAATTTTCTCTCTTGTTTTTTTTGCCCTGTTTGTTTACAAAAAAACCATCAGATTTTCCACAGAACTCTTTAAATAACAAAATACTACAAAAATATTGTTTAAAATAGTTAGGGAAAAAAATTAATTAAGTTTAATGTAAAATATATATGAGTCTATGTAAAACTATATATACTAAATAAATATAATAATTAAAAAATATATATATACAGTATTGAGAATAAGTCAATGCACCTTATTATATTATATTGGTATTTTAACAAGTTAAATGCTGCAGCTTCTAGTATTAGCAAATTAATAACGTCTGATAGGTAACTGTTACCTGTTATATCCCATCTGGTTTATGTACAATGCTTACAAAAAGTATATTATTAATATTATATATATACAGGGTTATTTTTTAGTCAGTTAACAAAAAAAACCCTGAATTCAGTATCGTTAATAGAACCCATTTCAATAAAAAAACATGTACTTTTTATTTTTACGATTTAGTATTTTTATTCCTATAATTTTTACAAATTACGTACACCCTATTCACAGCTGTTGTTCATGCGCGGCACGTAAGGGAAAGTGCGACGGGGTAGTGCGCGCGGGGGGGTTGCGCTCGCCGCTCGCGCAATACCGGGCGGACGGTGACCAAGTCTTTACTATTTCTGAGGAATTATTTGGGTGCACTTTTCTTTTTTTTTATTTGAGAAAGGACATGTTTTTTTATTGAAATGGGTTCTATTAACGATACTGAATTCAGGGTTTTTTTTTGTTAACTGACTAAAAAATAACCCTGTATATTATTATCAATGTAATAATCGTGAAGAACGATGCATATTTTAGCAATTTTTAACCAAAATTAAACTGACAGCCATTAAATAAAAATAAAATGCCTTCGAAAAGGTATCCATTACAAAATGGCGAAGGTTAATGTAACAGGACAGCAGGTAAACCATAGAAGTTATTTGTAATATCCTGTTGTAGTCATCAAATAACTGTCGATCCTGATCCCGAGTCCTTATGATTCATACGAAATTAAAGAATGTAAAAAAGCATTTACATACTCGCATTTTTTAATTGGACTGGCAGTGAATCCTACCTTCATGTAATATAATAAAATGTTAAAACCAGTTAAAACCGAATCTTTTAAATTTTGCGGATTAGCTTTAAAAGTTTTGCTGGACTGAAAAAAGACCCAATAGTCTAGAGAAAGGGTGGGGCTTTCATTGTGTTCATACCCAGACTACTTTATTTTATAGTAAGTTCCTAGCATATAAGTAAATGTTCAGTAGCCGTTTATTTTAAGATATTCTTTCATCATACGCTTCCTTTATTACTCCACTCACAATTTTATCCGTTATTCGACCGTGTCGTTTTAAAAAAATTGAATTACTTTTCAAGGGGTTCAAAAAGGTCCAAAACAAAGGTTAAATTAACCATGAACGGCCTTTACAAAATTACAGATGATTGTCAGAACAACCGTACCATCAGAAAAATTTCAGTTCCCCGTGAAAAACGATTTAAGTCAGAAAAGGCGAAACTGGTTTTTGCATTACTGTAATACCTAGTCCAACAGGAAATTCTGTCATTAAGGAAAATCAATAAATATATTTTAATTCAGGCATTCGTGTTATGTCGGACACAAGGGCATAGTGAATTATTAACCCAAAGGTTTTTCTAGCGATTCTCATCATATTTAAGCTTTGAATTTTTTATTTTATTTTCATCCTTGAGAACGAACGCGCCGTTGCAAACTCAAGATTTTTTTATCTAAGAAAAGGCAGGATTTTAAAATTACTAAAAATTCACACGAACTCAAATGAAATGAAGTACATCGGACAAATTTAATGCGCGTTTTAGATGCAAATACACACTATTAAATAATAAAGTGAGGTATACTAGAGAATTGATGAATTTTATCACGGATGAAAATACGATAATAATTACTATGACATAATTTAAGGGTTACTAATGAGTTAGGATGGGCATACAAACATGGCGTCGTGCGTCGATAAATTGCCTTTATCGATTGTCTTGTAAATCTATGGAACTATTAGAACTACATTCCTAGCACGCCATGGGTATCACGTATCGCGTATTATGGTATTATGTCGGCAATTCAATGGTTGGCTCGCAAGCTCGTGTAGTTGTGTTGCGGACTAATATAACGGAACTTTTCATAAGAATTATCATTCCTGAGAGGTGGTAAGTGGTAATCTGGTGTTAGCGAGACGTTGTACATTGTACAATGTCTGTTAAAGAACAATTTTATCTTGATTTCATCAAAACAATATGGGCGGGCTATGAGAATGCTCAATCAAAGATTAGTAATGGATGCAGATTTTAATATCTGAAATCACAGATAACTTCACAGATAACTATCGACGTAGTTAAAAACGTGCTAACCACGTGCTAACGCTAACCATTTGACCGATCACAATGAACATACGTTCATACCACGTTCGCCGTCGCCGAGCATTGCCGAGCGTTGCCGAGCACCATAGATGATAATAAATATCGCGCGCCAAACGTCAAACGTCAAATCAACGCGCGTGTCGGATTGTTTATTATGTCGACTGCTTTTCTCAATATTTGGCTTGCCGAATGCCGGCTAAATGCAATACGGCACTCGAGAAAGATGAAAGAAGATATGTGCGAAGAAGATATATCTCGGGAAATGGCTCGCGACTTGATGCGCTCGTTTAATAATCCCGATCGATAACTTTTAGCGCGTGTGTTCCATTGTGATCGCGAAAACGTTAAACATCCATGGTAAGAAATCGTTATCACGTCGCTTATTACCGCGTCGATAGTGATCTGTGATCGAGCAACAGGGGCTTAAATCGCCTTCGAGATCACTTTTCGGAAATCGTCATACCATTTTAAATATCTGATAAGAAATTGTATGTCGTGCCGTCAGTTACATGAAAAACTATTGTTACTACAAAAATAAACGACATGCGTAACGAATTTATATACGTTTGCTACCTACTTGCATTTCAAGCATTGTTCAAATAAACCAAGATTTTTCAGATTTTAAAAATATTATTTTCGAGTTAATCAGTGGGATATTTTATAAATATTCTCAACGAAATTGATCTAGCGATTTACGATCTTTAATTTCTAAAAATACGAGCTTTTTTGAGGTGCATTAAAAAAATAACCTTTCGATTTTCAGAAAAGTATCAATTGACTGCCCAAAGTTTAGCAGTAATTTAAAAAAAAAAATAATAAGTACAAAACTATTTAAAAATCTTAAAAGCTCCGTAACTCAGCAACCCTTATTGCTGGGCTTAAATGGGCTTTTATCCTAAAGCTTTCTCTGTATATGGAAATCAAAACAAAAAATCGCAGAACCATTTGTTATGTGTAATCTGTTAATTGATACAATCTGTGACGTCACCGATCGCATATTAATTTTGGCATAACACTGAAAATTAATTTTTCTTCATTCAGAGAAAGTTTTGGATTTTGGACTGCTTGCTTATTATAATATTATCAAAATTAACTCGGTTGAAAAATTAAGATATTGTTTTAAAATTCTAAGCGGCCGATTACTTGTGTCCACGACTGTACTGTACAAGTACCTACCCAGTTCACAGTAAAGGAACATTCCTTGTTGACGTTTCCTACTAAATAATATTGTTCTTCAGTAAACAAAAACAAACAGGTACATTGTTTACAAACCTCTTGTTAACTTTAATCTATAATGAATAATCCGAATGTTATAAGGAAAAACTTTCTCACAAGTTCCTACAAAATACGTTATAAATAAAATTTTACTAAATAATAATTATTAGCTTACTTATGTGAAAACAAGGGTGTCATAACATAATGTTTATGTTATTTTTGAATTGTTAAGGCCCCTTACGGGGTCCCCCCATACATTCATGTACGTCAGGCAAAATTACCCCTTGTACTTCATGGTTTTATTAAATAAAAATGAAAAAAATATGACTTTAATTATTAATTCTTTTTTCTAGTGATTTATCGGACTAAATTTTTATTTAAATATTTCGTTGAATCACAATTAATTTAAAAGAAACCCCCTGTTTTTAATAACATTTGATGCATAACACAAAAAACAGTACATATAAGATTAAAAAAAAAATGTATTAAAGAATACGTATATATCTTGTGCATTATCTGATTAAAATTTGTAAAACATTAGTAGTAGATAGATTTGGATTATATTAAATCCCGTAGATTTTACTATATAAATTTGAAAAAGATTATCGTGTATTTTTTGTATACCTACGCGATGCAAATAATAATAAAACCAAACGGCGCGACGTTCGATCGGATTTTGGTCGTGTTTTAACGAGCGCTCATCGGGCGCTTACTACATTTTACAATTAACAAAGGTGGAGACCTAGTAGCCCCTTAAGTCCGAATTTCGCACACGAATATTTCTAATCGATTAAGAGAGGATAGCTCAATGGGGATATGTTGTAATACATTAAAGTGGCCCAGTCACCCTAGCCAATGACAGGTCATAAGCCCTGTAAACGCCCAAATATTCATATTCCCGTATATTGGTTCCGTATAAAGTGCGCATTACTTAAATAGGGTCAATGGATGGTAAAACACGAAATAATTGAGTTATTTAGAAAATATTTTACTTTTTGTGGAATTTGCGTTGTAGATATTCTCTGGCGTATAGTATCGTATGTTTACTGATCTAATAAAGTTCTGTACATTCGTCCCCCATGAGACGTTAGTAGGGCATTTGAAAAAGGGCGTAACTAGCGGAGTCAGATACGACGTTATTCTTACAACATAAAATATCGTGCCATCTTACGCCAACTCAGCTTGTCGGCGTTAATTAAATACACAAATTATCAGATAGACTCACTTTTACTTATTAGTAGGTTTTTAGTTAACTAGGGCTTGGCACCTTATTGTGCGCTAACTCATTTGTAATTTAAATGGGCCAAGAAAAAAAAAACACAATTTTTTTGGGCCACCAACATAAAACTAGTCTCTATCCACCGTGCACAATTTCACTTACTAATGTGTGGAAAAAACCAATTACTGTCTTATTTCTCTTTTTCATGCGTGAGTATTATTATTTAGATTTGCAAGTAAAATTATACTGAACGGTTTTTTTTTATTATAAAAAAACAATTATGGCTGTGTCAAAAAAAAAATTCCTAAAATTAAAGCCGTAAAATTTAAAAATGTATTTAATTTTTGGAAGATTTCTCGTTCAAACGGCGCGGTGCTTTAAAATGCATATGATTTACATAATATTCTTGATTGATTGTACTTTAACTTCGATTATTTTATGATAAAAGAAGCAGTATGCCATAGAGATTTAATTTGATCATTTGACTATAAGTAGGCCACGTAAAAACGTTAAATATTGTAGAAGAACTTTAAACTGTGGGTGAGTTGCAGAAGGGTACACACTGAAAATTCGCCCTTTTCCAATCTAAGCTCTTTTTAGTTGTGAGGAGAATTTTTTTTATCTTTATTGAAATATAATATATTTTTTTTTAATTGCTCTAGCGCTAAATTCCAGAGATAAATCTAGGGATTACGTTTATATTGAGTTTATCGTTTCGTGTAATAAGTTATCAAGATAAACTGCACTAAATTTATTACGCAGTCAGTACCCTATGCACCATTGGGTTAAGGTTTAAGGGAAGGGATAGGAAGGGAGATATTAAATTAGATTTACATTTCCCAGTGACAGTTCGATTGCAATCCCCCGAAAAGGTCCACTAGTAATTTGTAAAACAGTCCTTTTTGGGGCCGCCAAATTGTGTGTACAGTGTAATATACACAGTGGTAAAGTGGAACACATTGCGGCAACATTGTTTCTGTTATTTACTGTAGGTAGGTGTTCGCGTCTCCTTCCAATAACATTCTCGGGAAAGTTTACATCTCGGAGCTACAACCGCCTCACAAATTGTACAAATAGTACCTGGTTTAGTTCTGTCGAAAGCGCTGTTTGTAGTGTATATTCTAGTGATTTGTGAGCCATTCTTAGAGATGTGGATTGAGAATTAATACCATTGTGTACAGATTCTTTTAAAATTTTGTAGCAAAAGTCAATTATTTACTGTAAGATCCTAGCAATAGTACATATATTTATTAATAAATTCACGTTATTTCAATAAAAACGCGTCTACTTACATCCGATATGAGTACCTACATACCCAACTGGAATTGAATTCCTTATTTGAAAAATCGCACAATGGAAAATGATAAAATGCAGATCTTTTGAATATTAATTCACATTTGCTACATATCACGAGCTAAATTCTTTACTATTGCAAATATCTTTAGTACGGGCTTCACCAAGCGGAAAATTGATATCCAATTTTTGCATGGAACTCGTTTGTTTTTTGCTAGTTTTTGAGCTCTTTCTTATACGACGAGTATTTTCCAGTGTTGTTTAAAAACTTTTGTATTACAAATAAGTTCTCTCTAAAACGAGGAGGAAGTATACCAGTTGCTCGATCACAGATCACTACCGACTCGGTAATAAGCGACGTGATAACGATTTCTTACCATGGATGTTTAACGTTTTCGCGATCACAATGGAACACGCGTTTAAAAGTTATCGATCGGGATTATTAACCGAGCGCTTCTAGTCGCGAGCCATTTCCCGAGATATATCCTTATTCGCACATATATCTTCATTCAATCTTTCTCGAGTGCTGTATTGCATTTAGCCGTTTTCGGCAAGCCAAATATTGAGAAAGCAGTCGACATAATAAAAAATCCGACAAGCGCGATGATTTGACGTTTGACGTACGGTCGCGATATCGCAATGCCATCGGCTCCGCTCGGCTCAGATCGGCAATGCTCGGCTCGGCGATCGCGGTAATTGAACGAATGTCATTGTGATCGGTTCAAATCGTTAGCGTTAAAGTACGTGGTTAGCACGTTTTTAACTACGTCGATAGTTATCTGTGATTGAGCTACAGAGGCATAGCACATCGGGTCAAATTAAATGCCAAACATTTTGTAGATTTTACACATACAAAGGACATAAGTGCCGTAACTTATTATAGTATTACGTTTAGCATTTGAACCCTATATGCTAACCCTTCAGAACTCAGATCTTTTATAGGATTCTTACGAAAACTAAAAACGTAATTTTGTCAACAAAAAGCGTAATAAAGGATTATACTCAACAAAAATGTGGGGTAAAAAGCCTAAAAAATAGATTAAGTAAGAAAATTTTCTGGATGCTTTTTTCAGCAGGGTATCTATATCTATATATTCTCTTTTCGGCAATTAACCATTTTTTAATCCCGTTAGATAAATTTTAACATATGTCATACATTCCACAAATTGTGATTTTGTTTATCCGAAACGGGAAAAGTAACAGATTTTATGAACTCAGGTGTCAGTAATTTTAATTCATGCATGTTTACAGTTCTGCGATCAGTTGAGTGGTGTTTATATAAGCGAATCAATATTCAATATATCGTGTGGCTAGCGTTCATTTGTGTGGTAACGGCTAACTGTATTCTACCAACATGTGTTTTTCATTGAGTACATGTGTTACGAATCACAGACATGCTACCCCAGTAAGGTGTGTATCATGTATGAACATAAATTAATCATAAAGTACGTGATTTGGTTTGTTATATATGCAGGGTTGCGAAGTATAATAACTTGTCGGATTGAGTTGGCATTTATTTTAGAGAACTTCATAACTTGTATACTGTTAAAATACAAACTAGATTTTTGTGGCCAAACAGCTCATAAAGGGCTTTAGACTAGAGGTGGACTAATATATAACCTAACTGGTTAATTCACGACGTTATCAAAACCCCACATTAATTATTAGTAGATATAAACTGGTAAACGTGGTTAACAAATTAACGCCCTTCTATTTCATCTAACACTTGAGGTAAAAACAGTAAAGCAGAAAAGAGATGCAGCGTTTAATTATCCTCCGTCCCTGTTTAAAACTGAAAGAATCAAACACGAAGAAAAAGGATAAGACTAGCGGTTTACTAGTAATGGGGGTGGCGTTATTAACGTATTAACTGCATGATTTTTACACTATATTCATTATTATGCTTCTGTTTCACCTAACCCTCGGACTAAATAGTGAGTAAAAAAGGATGCACTATTTATTATCCTTTCGTCTCGTTTTAACCAGTATGAATAAACTACACAGAATAACAAGGATAAGGGCTTGCGTTACTGGCCGTTACTGGTGATTTATTATCCTACGTCCCGTTTTAACACGATTAATAAATCAGCGTGGACAAAGAGATGGGTGATAGGTTAAAACGTTACCAAATAACCATAATTCGAAGCAACTATCAGAAATCATAAACGCCGTTACTAGTAACGCTTACCAATAGTACGTTAAAAATATCGGTAACGAACGTAATCAGTTTATAACCGTTTTTGGAATTTAACGCTTTAAAAACCCACCTCTACTTTAGACTCTTTAACGATAACATCCCCACCTTCTATAGTCTTGACCCTTCTATTACCGAGCAATTGGTTCTGGATCCATGATAAGTCTATTTTGTTTCCAATTTGTGGCAGCTGTTTCGCACTGTCAGGGGTATTTACGAACAAGATATCTAATAAAAATGTTGAAAGATCTTGGGTGGATATCCTGAGAAAGAAAAGATTGTTGTAAATGCAATGGTGTTTAATTCATAAAATGCTAAACGGATTTATTACCAGGATGATATTTTATGACAAAGGTTCAGTTTAACCGCAACACCCATGAGCATAAACACCAGAATTAAAAATAATTTAAAGACAATCAATAGATCTAAGACATGGACTCAGAACAGCATAATGTACAAAGGATTCAATAAGGTATAATGAACTACCGGAGACTGTCAAAGAAATAAACAGATGTAAATGGAATTCAGACAGCAACCTTAGTAAAATACTAATGTAATCATTAAATATTTAGATGAAAAAAAAAAATTAAAAAAATATATATATATTAGCTGGAAGAATTTTTTTCATAGCTAAATAAAAATGTACAAACAAACAATCAAAAACGATGCCCTGACGAAAACTGCAGTCAAAAAATACAAAATCATTATTAAGAAATCTACTATTTTTAAACGATATCGGACGGAAACATTTTGACTTCTACTGCATTTTTTTGTAGTCCTGATAAAAAAAAATCTTGGATTTCTTACATTTTTCCGAACGACTCCGTTTCCAGAAGCTTTCGCCGTTTCCGACTGCGACACTCAAAATATTTGACTCTGTCATCGACTCAATTTTACGTGACTCTGTCTCTTCATCCAGGAACTGGAAGCTTTCGTCTCCAACTCCTCTTTACCTTGGACCTCCGACAAAATTATGTACTCTGATTCATAAGTTTATTTAAATAAAATATTTTATAAATATAAAAAATTTATTCAATATAACCTCCTAATTTGGAAGATTATACAACCGTCAAGTGGCACAAGTGTAAAATGGACATTTAAATAACATAATAAAAACGTCCTATAAAAAGTTATGCGTATTTTAATTGGATGTTTAACCTTCACACACATCTCGCATTATTAAGATGATGTGAAATCCAAGTGCTGTAATCATTCTCCAATTCTCACTAAATACTTGCTCTATGAAGTATGACAAGTTTAACAACTGACTGTGACACCGACGAGATAGTTATTACACTGCGTTAATCTCTTAAAAATTCCCACGGACCGTTACTGCATCACTTTTCAACTGTTAACATTTTATTGACTTCTACTGTCTGGATTCTGTGTTACCTCTCGCTCCTGTGAGCTACTCTATCAAAAAGGATGTGATGGAATGAAAAAATCCTGGTATCTCACGGTTTTTTTTACTGTTGTCATTTCTACACGCCCACCCTTTTTTAAATTCTAATCTAATAACATGACTTTTTTAGCATAATTTATACTATGTTCTTGCGTTAAATACACTAGTGGTGCATAACTCACTTTAGGTCTATAGAAATAATTCTAGATTAGACAAATATTTAAATATTATTCAATAAATAATTACTCCTTTTTTTCACATTTATAATTTGGTCGGGATTTCAAATTACTATGATGTAGACTGTATTGTGCGCCCTAGGAGTAGACGTGCTGAGTTTTCAGTATGTAATAAAAATGTTTAAAATGTATTTTTCGACAAATTTCGTAAGTCAAAAAATTGCAATGTTAAAATACCACTAACCATAGTATTTACCACCCTTGACCACCACCACCATTGACTTATCCGGTTATAAATAACAAGTATTTCTTTATTTAATATGAATAATATTACTGTTGGTTCCATTGTTGACACGTGAATGACGCTGACAATAATAATTGACGGTAACTTGTGAACAACGTTTTACGTTATTTTATTTAGCGCAACCTCCTTTGGTAACCGTAGATACAGTCGCGACGAAATTATCAAACCACATTTTTATAGAAAAAGCCATTTGACCCATTAACCGAATAAGAATCTTAAATAAAAGTTGAAAATAAAGATGATTTGTCTATAACTACTTAACAGATTATCAAAAGAAAAACATAGTTATGATAATGTTGGATTTGTAATTGATAATTTTTAAATTCATATAAGTGTCTTATTTGAAATATGTGTATATCCAAATGTGTGTAGACAAATCGACTCCGACAAACCTCTATAATATCGTAAGCCATACACCGTCGATTTTGAGTTTTTAAAATAGAATTTGACATCTCAACAGAGACGAGAAACTTGGAAGGGAATATGGATATCTAGGCGTTTACAGGGCTTATGACCTGTCATTGGCTGGGTTAAGTGGCCACTTGATGTATTACAACATTCCCCATTTCACCTAGTATTTGATATCCATATCTGCCAATATACAGTAAAATGGCGCGATGCTTCACATGTAAACTCTCTATCATCCATTGAGAAAATTGCTAAGCATTTTAGCAGAAACCTTTATGATTGCAAGTGAGATTCTTACCGAATTATATCACCTACTAGGAAACGCCTGAAGATGAATCTTCAATTTGTTATGCTTATAACTTTTACCAGCAAATTTTTTTTTATAAACAACATTTTGAGTGTGTCCAAATACTTGTAGACAAAAACTGGATTTCACCCATTACGGGCTAATAATTACAATTTGACATCTCAACAGAGACGAGAAACTTGGAAGGGAATATGGATATCTAGGCGTTTACAGGGCTTATGACCTGTCATTGGCTGGGTTAAGTGGCCACTTGATGTATTACAACATTCCCCATTTCACCTAGTATTTGATATCCATATCTGCCAATATACAGTAAAATGGCGCGATGCTTCACATGTAAACTCTCTATCATCCATTGAGAAAATTGCTAAGCATTTGTCTACAAGTATTTGGACACACTCAAAATGTTGTTTTTAAAATAGACATTAACAGAAATACTGGATGTTTTCCGTAAAGAAATATTAAAAAAGAGTATAAATCTGAATGACAACCCTGTGAAGAAATATTCCCAATTTGAAATAACCTGTGTGTTATTAAAATAAAATAATTTGTTTGTTTATTTAAATCTTCGTGTACAATTACATAGCATAAGTGTGCAAGGGCGGGCTTATTGCTTTTAAGTAATATTAACCAATTCTTATTAAAATATAAAAATTATGTTATCTGTCCTGAAAATATTGTTTACCACTGTACACCTCCGTGTTAATATTTAAATCGCACACAAAAAAAAGTGTCGTAATGAATGTAAGGTCTTTATAATAGTTTAATTTAACCACATACTAACTAACTTAGTAAATACCTAGTTCTTTTTATTTTAAATACTAGGCCATTGACCTCTGTTCAACAGTGCTTATTTTTTGTGTTGTCTTAACGTGTATTTCTAAACTACCTCCTAAAATAAAAGTCTGTTTAGATATTTATCTCAAATTCGTTAATATGATGTATTTAGCAATATTTCTTACTTTTTCTTGTGGAATCAAGGTATTATGTCTAGAAGTTTATTCACGGTATGAAGTTTCGTAACTTCAAGTTAAGTGGCATCATTCAGTGATTCTACTTTAGTTACAGTCAAATGCATAAACATTTTTTGAATATTTTGATTCTATGTGACGTAGTTTAAAGTTAAATATTAAAATGTTATTTTTCTATTTTTCAGTTCTTTGACTGGTCATATGAGGGGAATCATGGTTGAAAATATTTAAATCAAGTAAGTTTTTTGTAATTTTTAATTTTTGCAAATAATCTAAGTATAATTTGCTATGGCAATGATTCAAAATCCATTTCAAAATTTTTTTACTGATGGTATTGTTTAATGGAAAGTCTGAAAACAAATAAATCTTGCATTTAGAGAACATTATTTCGGGGGTTTAGAATCACAGAGGCCTAACTATTAAAGTGAACATTTTTAGCGAAGCCCGGTTTCCTTAATGCTACAATCATATTTATCATTAAAATAACTATTACAATTTTTTTTTACAAGATAGATCTTTGTGTCACAAAAAAATATGATTTGGCGTTAACGGGCTTAACTCAAACCTTGCATTTTTGCAGTTAGCTCTCTGTGATCCTGAACCCCGCAGTGCCCTATGCACCATTGTGTGCGGATTAGGGAAAATAGTAGTAGTAGTAGATCCTGAACCCCTGATTTATGTATAAATAACAAAAAAATTAAACACAGCGATGATCAAAATGACTGTTAGATACTTATTCCTATGACCCAAGTATTACTGCTCATAGTTACAGTGTACGCACTATGTATCTTCTAGGTAGGCAGAAGGCATACTTGTGTATGTGTACACGGCACTGAGTAAGTACTTACTGTGTACCTACCTGTAATAAGGTGTAATCCCATCGAGCCGAGCGCTTCAATGGCCCGACCGCGGCCGTTTCGAAAGTGGATTCATTTCAATATCACATCAGTTGCTCGATCACAGATCAGTACCGACTCGGTAATAAGCGACGTGATAACGATTTCTTACCCATGGATGTTTAACGTTTTTCGCGATCACAATGGAACACGCGTTAAAAGTTATCGATCGGGATTATTAAACGAGCGCATACTAGTCGCGAGCCATTTCCCGAGATATATCTTATTCGCACAAATCTTCATTCAATCTTTATTATAATTTAGCCGGTTTTCGGCAAGCCAAATATTGAGAAAAGCAGTCGACATAATAAAAAATCCGACAAGTGCGATGATTTGACGTTTGACGTAAGGCCGCGATATAGCGTAGATCGGCTCCGCTCGGCTCAGATCGTCAATGCTCGGCTCAGCGATCGCGGTATTGACCGGTATGTCATTGTGATCGCTCAAATCGTTAGCGTTAGCACGTGATTAGCACGTTTTTAACTACGTCGATAGTTATCTGTGATTGAGCTACTGCATTGTATCTACAGGCAGCGGCAGATATCTGCCTCGCATCGCACAGGTGTGTGCTCACGATCAATAAATGGCCAGAAATTCTCAAACTGCGATAAATACACGCTATGTACCTGAGAGTTAAAAAGACCATAGTCCTTTATCGTTTTCCAAGAGATTAATTTTATCAAGTTGGAGAAATATGATGTGATTACGTACATGTTACATATGATATGAGTGTTTCATCATCATCATCATACCATATCCGCTCCCCATGTGGAGCATATGGAATCCACAAACTGCCTCCAGGCCAAGCGATCGGCCGCCAGCTCCCGTGCACTCTCCCAAGTCTAGTCCACGTCTCGCAGCTCTGACGCAAACTGCCGACGAAGTGTCAACAGTGGACGCCGAGAACCTGATGCCTTGTAAAATAGGTAAGCATGGTTAAGGCTCTTGTGAGGCATACGTAGTATATGGCCTAGCCAGCCCGAAACGCCTTCGCCGGATGACAGTAGATACCAAGGGTTGCTGTGTCCGTTGCCGCACCCCTGTGTTCCTTAGTCAAACCACCGCACCCCTAAAATTCTTCTAAGATACCTATTCTCAAAACTCAGAAGTCTGCTATCTTGGGCCCTGGTTAGGTGTATATGAGTGTATACATTTATAATATTACCTTTAATATTATATTGTATATATAAAAATATGAATATGTTGTGTTAAATTAAGAGTGAATTTTTTATTATTGTATATTTAATGTACCCTATTTTATAAAATAATTATTTTGAAAATAAAGAGCGAACTGTGGCTAAAATCACTAAAACGCGTCTCATGAAAAAACGATTTTGACGTGTTTAACAACTTACGTGCTTTTTAACGTTTTTTTTCACGTAGTCCAAAATTGACATTGGCCTTTTAAAACCTATTTTATTCAGAAGACTTGTTCGTGATACCCATGTATCCAGTTAAAACTAAATCTTTTTAATTCGCGGATTCGCTTTAAAACATTAGACTTGTGCTCGACTGAAAAAAGACTAAAACAGTCTAGGAAATGAATGGGTCTTTCATTGTATACTCTTATCTAGTATCTAGGTAGCTACTTCTAATTCTTTTTAAATCTTAAATAACAGTTTAAAAAACCTTCGTAACTCATTAGAAACACGTGTCGGAAAACCCTTCAAAACCGTTTTCTTCTTTAAATATCTTACAAACATATCAAAAGGTTCATCTCAAAAGGTAGTTGATTCTCAAAGTACAGGTAATGAAAATTTGTTTTTTTACGAAATGGCCTTCATTCTTTCTTCTTAAAATATTGCAACATGGAACATGGGTAATATTATGTCGGAATGTTATCTCCAAATGATTTCGTTAATATCAGCACGTTCTTCGAATCGGATTTTATCACATTAATTATTTATATTTCACAAGTTTTATTTTATTTTTTAAATATTTTTTTTTTTGTGCTATTTTTTGTGCTCAAACATTATGATGGCTATAAATAAACAATTTTTAATTGACAGCACGTTTCAGTACAATTATTGTTAAAAAAACGTAATTTTAAAATGTCCCAACGTAAAGCCGCTACTAACCAGATATTACAAATTAGATTACAATATAAAATGTAAAATAAAATATATTTGTAGCAATTTTTCTATTATCTTCGTTCATAAGCTGTGTTTTTTTTAAACCACCTCAACAGGCCACAGGAGGCCCAATTACAGAGGGGAACAAAATCACTAACACCCAGGATTGAGAAAAATGACTTTTGATTTTTGTTTTCTCACCGGGAATCGAACCCGGAACCTCCGTATCTTGAGTCCAGCGTCTTAGCCATTACGCTACGGAGACCGCTACGCAAGTGTGTTATTATTATTGATACTTAAAAAGTATTATTTTAACTTTGGTTACGTTTTAAATCGACTATAATATTATTGGTCATTATAATAAGGTCCCTCTGTAGAATTTGCGGTCGCATTCTGAGCTTTTCGTTAAAACACGGCGCTTTCTAGTAAATAATTAACTACTGTAATTTTAAACCCCATTCATAATAACAACGTGAATTCGAAATAACAACTTGCATTAAAACAATGCCGCTTGTGAATAATGCCTATAATCGCCTGCAGTACGGTCTATAATTTTAATGCCACTCGACACGGGGGCCGCGTGCTGTTGTCTCGCCAGTTTCGCCCTTACAAGTACATTATCGACACCAATTTACCAATCGATAGTCGATACACCTACCTAACTAAATAAGCCGAGAACTTTTGAGGTTTTGCGGCTGTCAATAAATCCAGAATATCATTTTGAAAAACAACGACATTTAAAAAGCTGGCCTTAGTTGAAGCTTTGATATGTGTTTTACTTTAATAACTAGATATTGAATACCCATAAAACCTTGCCGTTTGCGCTTGGCTGAATAAAGAATATTTAAAAAAAAAAAACATAATATTCAATAGTATTCTTGTAACTAGAACTCCCATACCTTCTCTTCCACAGTAGATAACATTTTAACTACCAAGCGCTCTACGAATGTAAATACTAATATTCAAATAAATATTTTTTTACGATTCGGTACTAAATTCATGTTTGGCATTTTAATATAAAAATTATAGGTGTATCACCTATTTTAATAAAAAACAGAAACTCTGTTTATATTTTATGCATTTCCATAAACACATAAAGATTGGCTTGGTAGGATTGTGGTGTGAAAAATTTAAAAAAAAAGAATTTACATACATAAAAAAGATACATTCATAAAAATTATACACTTACTTATGACTTTTTCTGTACATTTCTGATTTTCTTGTGTCTGGTATATGTTTTTCATTTCCTGTTTATGTCTTCTTGAATGTATTTGATATTTAAAATGTATTTTTATACTTTATTTGGAAATAAATAAAAATAAAAATAAATATTTAAAAAAAATAAAAAATAAAAAAATATTTAAAAAAAATAAATAAAAAAAAAAAAAAAAAATAAAAAAAAAAAAAAAAAAAAATTGTCCGATTTCCGTTCGTGGATAGGCCGGATATACGATATCAAACATAAACGAATATAAATAGTTGCGTTAACTATAAAAAATATCCCACAATTGAGTTGTTACTGTAGCCCACGTAGGTATTTTGAGTTGTTGGTTAACAAACGTTTCATGTTACCGCCGCGTCCGGAATTAAGCCGATTTTCTAAATGGCCGGACAGATTAACATCCGTCAGAGGTTTCCAGTGACTGGCGAGGATTATACATTCATAGATTACACACAAAACTGTACGTAACTCATGAATTATGATCTTAAAAATAATCGTCGTTATAACGGCAATGCACACTTTGAAAAAAGGAATTCATTTGTAATAATTCATAATAATGAACGGGTGGTGGCCAGGGGGTAGCGTCGCGGGGGTAGTTCGTCGCACGTCTCTCAAGGTCCAGAGATCGTCGGTTCGAATCCCCACTTTCGACACGACTCGATTCCTATTTTCAAGCACAAGCCGCTTAGTTCTTGAAAATAGTCGGTTTACAAATTGAAATATGTGGTATTATCATTAAATTGCATAGATTTCTTTTTAATTTAAAAGAAAGTACAAAAAAAAATCGAAATTCAAGAAGTATTAAAAAAAAATAATTAATTAAACTTCAGAGCTAGACCGATTTTATTATATTGAGTTTTAGCTAAGACAAAAATTAAAACGACAGAAAAACTCCACATGTGTATTTTATAATCAGGAAATAATAATTGTAATTTACTTGTAATACAAGCAAGCAAAAATCTTCCTTTCCTGTTCCCTATCGTAACCTAAAAAAACGCATAGGGCAATGCATCGGCATACCGAGTGCAGTGTATCATAATTATTTTTAACATGAGTTTTTGTTTATCATTTGTAATTTAAAACTCTCTTTGTACGCAGTTTCTTTGAAGTTAAGATACTCGCAAACAAAGAAATATAAAAAATATTAAATTCTCGCTTGGAGTGGCAGCCAGAATGTTTCTCCTATCGTCTATCTTCTATCACCTTTATTCTCTTTCTTCTTCTCTCTGTCCACCTACACCCACCTTACACTCTCTTACACCCACAACCCAATTCTCTATGTTCCACCCACTATTCTCTAACAATGATTAAATATAAACTTCAGTCAATATACTGTGTACTGATTCATCAAACGTCCATCTAACCGATGTTTACAGCTGTTCCTAAGGCAAGCATCAGATATTTTGGTGTTTCTATGTATATGAATATTCGGATGTATTAACATTAACAAACTTCGAGAGAGAGAAAAATTGAGTACAAATTCAGGTAGGTTTGTAATGAACTTGATCTGGGTTTGATCCCCGGTGATATCAACAATAAAAAAGTGTTTTTCTTAAGGGCGTTCTGTGATGTTATTCTTTTTTTTCGCGTTGCGATGGGGGGTTAAATAAAATAAATATGTTTGTATAATATTCATTTCTAAAACCTCCGAGAAAAAATGGAAAATTTTACATAGCATAAAAAATATGTGGTAAGAGAAAAACGTGGTTTTTTACTTTTACACGTTAGTTTCCCGCCATTTTTCTATTTTTAGTTCTCTCATTCGCTCCTCTGAGGAAGCGAATTTCCGCCTCAATATCCGCGCTTGTGATTGGCAGGCGGGGAAACAAGTGCACAACGGAAACATATTCCATTTTTAAAAATGTCGTTTTCTCCTTGAAAGTATCAAAATCATTTCACTGCAAACTTCGTGAAAATGATAAAATTGGGGTTATGATAGTCGGTAGTAACATGTCACTGTACAGGAAATGTCAGGAAACCGACGATAATTTAAGCGAATAAATAATCCGCTTATGCTTGGCAGCGTTGTATCCTTAACATACCCCTAGCATAAAATAATCTCTTTAGAACAACAATGATTATTGTTTTTAACAATTGGAAAAATACTGAAAATCTTATTAATGGTTTTTTTTTTTTTTTTTTCTTTTTCAAAAGATTTTTTTTTTTTTTACATAGATATATATTAAAAAACACATATATGTACAGTAAAAAATATATATATAAACAAAAATCCCACCAAGGCATAGCCTGTTTGTGGGTATACTGTGGGTATACCCCTAGCATAAAATAATCTCTTTAGAACAACAATGATTATTGTTTTTAACAATTGGAAAAATACTGAAAATCTTATTAATGGTTTTTTTTTTTTTTTTTTTTTTTTTCAAAAGTTTTTTTTTTGTTTACATAGACATATATTAAAAACACATATATGTACAGTAAAAAATATATATATAAACAAAAATCCCACCAAGGCATAGCCTGTTTGTGGGTATACTGTGAAAGTAATGTAGAAATAAAAAATAACAGATAATGTAAACAAGATAGTTAAAAAAAGAATGAATACAAGATATTGGTATCTATACCGGAAGAAGAAGAGGGGAAATAATTATAATATATAAAATAAAAAATGACGTAGATTATGTTATAGTTATGGTCTTTATAGTAAGAATGATTCTACTTTGTGATATGATCAAAGAAGTGTTTTAGTTACTGGAACCTCTATTGAATAACTGAAACCGAACCGGAGTGAAAAATATTAATTAATATTAGGATCACCCATAGTAAAATACTACAGTACGCGTTATAAGTACCCCCATAATAGATTTCAATCTTAACCCATCTTGATTACATTAGTTTGTTTCAATATTTCAAATAGATAAATACAAAAACGTCCGTTCCTTTCGGTCAGTTTTCCTTTGGTTGAACCGGGGCATAAATAATACAAAAATCAGATTAATCCCTCCCGACCTCTACCCTTATCTCCACATCAACCTGAATTTCTTTTTTTCCTTTTTTCTCTAGTAAAACTTGTATGGGAAGAAATCTTTGCAAACTTAAATTACCTCTACTTCCCAGGGCTTACTAGCTTTTCCAAAAGCTTTCGCCTGGAGCTTTTTATTTCCCGACTTTGAGTAAGATGAGAAGAGAATGTATTTTTTATTCCTACCAATCCACTCTCGTTCAACTGTTTGTCTTTTTGCAGCACTGAAACGTAACTCCTGAGAGTACTAATAACAATTTATCCGTTCATAAAATATCGTAAATAATAATTAAGTGAACCTGCCTCTTTGATATAAAAAAAACGGATTTTTTTAATTTTCACGGTATTATAATATATTTAAGTTGTGTACAAATACAAGTTCTTATTCCCATGAGATTAAAATTAAAGCGACAGAGAGCATTTACAAATGTTTCTAATGTCAATCTGTGGTTTATTTTCATAATCAGCAATACATTTATTTTAGATTATTGTGGGTGTGATTAGATTTTTACTCCGTTATATCATATGTCCGTGATCCTTGGACTGGCGCTGAAGCGTAATACTGACCATCTTGCCTTCTTGTAACAAATGTTTACTTGACTATGTTTAATCTACTTGTGAAAACCTTTAATTGGTTTATTCTGTTCCCTAAAACTATTTGTAAAACATAAAATAAAATAAAAATAAATTATCAAGATTCACTGCACTTGGTGTAGAAATGCAGTGCCCTATGCACCATTGGATTCGCATAAGGAAGAGCAGTAGTAGTACTTTTCTTGTAATAAAAATGTTCAAACATTAAGTAAACCTTTTAAAATCCAATTATATTTTGACGGGCCCTTTTTATCGAGATACTTCTTACTTACTGTCTCGACTTCCTTACTATCGATTCCATTTTACTACGTCATCAGACTACTTTTTCGCAGCATTTAATATTGCGCGCACGCGCAGAAATAATAATCAAGGACTGCATTCTTTACAGAGGTCCTGGTTTAGCCAGAACAGGAACTAAAGCATCGCCAAAATGCGAGAATTTATCGCTCGCGTACTCACTTGTTGCGAACTGCATATATAATATTTATATTTAATATTTGTGAAATTTGTCCAGGGTTCCGATCATCGAAGTATCTACAAGTAGAGATAAGTCTCTGCCTTAATGAAAAGCTGCTATAAACAAACGCAAATTAAATTTGCACTATTATCCATATTGACACAGTTAATTGACAATAACCACATATTAGTTTAATGTAAACATCACACAATGTATCTGTGTAAGGATTAAATTTCATGGTTTCAGTTTCATATGTCGACCAAAACGTGTCTTTTAGTTAAACAAAAAGTTATGAATTTTTTTAATATATTAATATAAGGATCATTCTCCGATTGCTTCGTTTTGTAATAATAAATTCTCGGAACTTAACGAATTAAATATAATTATTTGCAGCGTACTATGAACTTAACAAAAATGAAATTAATATTGCATTATGGTTTTCTCAGAATACCTTTTAACTTTTTAAATGCAGGTGTTCAATGAAATGAATAGTTTGCAATATTTTTTACATACTACAGCTTACTGTCTTTTACGACTGTCTCTACATCAGAACTTTCACTCAACTCGCAAATATATTATCATCTACTGAAGTTAGAACGGCGCGGCGTGCAATGTGTAATGTGTCCATTGTATTATTTTAAGATTTATTGCTAAATCCGCTAAGTAATCTAAATTAACTTATTATAACCACTCATAGACTTTCTCAAATGTAAGTGTAAGTTGTAAGTACACACATAAATGCATTTTCAGTTCGCTAAGTATTTCACTTACTTTTTTCTACGTCTCATAGTTGCACGCGTAATTTTGCTGCGATTATTTCTTATTATTATTGCTTTAAAGTGCTCATAAATTAATTTGCCAGTCTCTTTGGTGAAACAATAGTAAGGAAGTTACTTTGCGATTGGTTTTAGCAAACCCATATTTATTTAAAGAAATTGGAAAGTAAAATCACTCAGAACGGATGCATGTTCTGCAGTTATAATGATTATCATTACTATTGTGTTTGAAGTGAGAAATTTAGTTGATCGTACATGACAATGTATTTATTATTTTTGTTAATTTTTCGTAGCACCTTTCAGAAGAAAGCTCATCATTTTGGGCTTGTATACCAAAAATTTCTAAGAATGCATGAAAATCTGTATTTCGCCTACTTATTATTTAATTCACAAACGGATTGCACTGATTGTTTTATGCAGTAAGTAAAATGACCAAAATTTATTTGAATAAGATAATAACAATAATATAAATATTCTCATTTTTAAGAATTACAACGAGTCAAATATTCAAATGCGTTTTGCTCAGAGTTCTGTAGCTCAATCACAGATAACTATCGACGTAGTTAAAAATGTGCTAATCACGTGCTAACGCTAACGATTTGAGCGATCACAATGACATACCGTTCAATACCGCGATCGCCGAGCCGAGCATTGACGATCTGAGCCGAGCGGCCGTACGTCAAACGTCAAATCATCGCGCTTGTCGGATTTTTTATTATGTCGACTGCTTTTCTCAATATTTGGCTTGCCGAAAACCGGCTTAATTATAATAAAGATTGAATGAATATATGTGCGAATAAGATATATCTCGGGAAATGGCTCGCGACTAGTATGCGCTCTCGTTAATAATCCCGATCGATAACTTTTAACGCGTGTTCCATTGTGATCGCGAAAACGTTAAACATCCATGGGTAAGAAATCGTTATCACGTCGCTTATTACCGAGTCGCTAGGGATCTGTGATCGAGCAACTGGCCTATTCTCGACATACAATAAGTGTACTTTAAACCATCGATATGATTTATTATCAAATTCAATTTTTTTCCTTAAATCTATTACAGACACAGAAGAATGTCACAAATCGTCATTGTAGAATTGGTTTGAATCAAGTCACCATACAAGTGCAAAGGAAAATGTTACCCAGCGATACAGTAATATTATGTCGCTTGATAACAATTCCTTTGCCTTTGTATGGTGACTTGGTTCAAACCAATTCTATTATGACGATATGTTGAAGTAAGAAGTTCCGTGGAGACGCTATAGATATTAGTTTATATGATTTGATTCAATTGGTAATCACCCTGTTACTATATAACACGAGTTTACGCTAATCTGGTTTATCGATATGAAGTTCAGAAGTAATAATAATAAAAATATACTTTCAAAAATGTAAAATCCACAAACCTACACTTTTATCATGTATGAAACTAATTCAAATTATAAAATCTCTAAAATCTAACTGGTTTATTTATGTGGGCTCTATGCATGCACTCCATTCGTAAATAAAAGTAAAATAATGCACTTGTATTAAAAAGAGAAAGTCCCATAACGCAGCCTGAAGCTAAACAGACATACCTACCTATTATTTAATCAAAATTTAACCCATAAATTGTTTCAACGTCGTTTTTTTAAAAGAGAATTGCGTTTCCCATGGTCTCTAACGCAGCCTGAAGCTAAACCAGATTATTTAGTTGCCTACTTAGTGGCTTGATTTTTTCTTCAAATTTAACCATAAATTGTTTCAACGTCGTTTTTTTATGAAGGAGATTGCGTTTCGATTTCCCATGGTCTCTTCTCGTTATAAATTATAGCATATTTATTGCACGTAAACCACATTATTTAGTTGCCTACTTAGTGGCTTGATCGTTTAGTGCGTCTTGTAAATCGTTTTTCCACGCGTCTAAATACACTTTAAAAGCTCGTTTCTAGATTATCAACGCTTAATAATGTAAAAGTACATACTAACAAGTAATCAGTAGGCGGTTTTTGCAATGTGTCTTTTCTAAATATAATTACTTTAATAGTGATAAATGCCATTTTTTATATAGAAACTCATTTTGAAGCTTAAAATTTTCTAGGCGCACATTACGTATACGCACTTTTTCATATTTTTATTTAATTTCAATCACCTAGAGTCATGGATATCCGTTAGCTACTTATTCGTGTGTCTAAATGGACTTTTTTCATAAACAACATTTTGAGTGTGTCCAAGTACTTGTAGACAAAAACTGGATTTCACCCATTACGGGCTAAAAACTTTTTTCTTTATCAATATATATAAATAAATTTAGGTTCCGTATGTTTGTGACCGCAAATCTCGGAAAGTAATCGATGGATTGACTCAAAATTTTTACAGATAATTACATTTTAGCAGAAGAGTGTTTCCATATACTTTTTATTCGGAAATTCCAACGGAAACGGAACATTCATTCTATGCGTTTTATTTGTCATAGTTAAAAAGTACTGAATGACAGTTGTACACAGCGCCGCTATTTTATCAATTTTAGCCAGAGATATCTCTGAATTTAGCCAACGTTACAAAAATATATATACAATTAGGAATAAAATTGATTTAATCGGATTAAAAATTGAATTATATCTGACAAATGCTAGACAATTTTTTATTTACTCCCCTAATAATGAATATCAGACAAAGCCACAGTAAAGCGTGGCCGGGTTCATGTAGTTATGTATATATTTTTTAACATTGTAATTATTTAAGACTGGGTCACACCAGTATGTTTTGTTCTGTTAAGACTTTAAGAGATAACTTTTCAAAGTGCTTAATAGTTCATTATTCATGAAAGTTTCTGTACAACCAACTTCATTAACCGCATCTGCGTTTAAGTGCGGTATCGCGTTTCCCGCCCTTTTCGTAGGTGGCTGTGGTATTCACACACAAAGGGGATAAGCGCCACGCATTCTTATGGCACTTACGTACGATAACTTGTAAATTTTCCATAAAATTTCGCATGTGATTTCTAGCTAAGCTCCCTGTCTGGTCGGTCGCCCACCGAATACAGCCATTCACAGACCTCAAAACACCAGGTTTCTCATAACAAAACTTTGAATTATTGTCAATAAATTAAATCTTCAAAAGCCTATTTTGACACCTAACGTACAAACACAAATATGATAAACAAACGGGTGTTGAGAATATTTTAACGATTTGCAAAATATCATGAAGTTTAAATTGTTATACCTGCCTTCCATAGGATAAGTTAACTATACTAAATGAAACTAATGTAAAAACATTAATAAACGATTGAATTACTACAATTTTTAATTATACAATAAACGATTATATATTTTATGTGTATTTCATTTAGCCAGCGGTTTCCTGCACGTGCGAGCATCAGCAATCCCATTTTCAATCAAAATCTGCTCTATATTCGAGCGTGATAAACCTTAATATTCTTATCGCGCCATCACCATTTAACGATAGCTGTATCGATATTTCCTTGTACCATTATTATCACGACTTTATGGGGCAATAAAAATATATCTACTAGAGGTAGCTAATGTGTAAGTGTACGTATAATATATCATTACCCATTGTACCCAGAACTTGGGGCTAAATTTCGTTCTACTTTCCCTGATCCGAGAACTGCCGTCTCTATAAGAATCGAGGCGGGTTCTCTACGAACTTTCTCAATCAACGTTTTTGAAAAAACAACAAGTAATCTCACTTTTCTGCTATGTAAAATGTATTGAATCCAATCGACTTATAAGGGTAATGACGAAAGTTTATTCGATGTCGGTTTTATAGTACCTACCATGAAAAAAACTGTACGCTTCAATTAGGTAGGTAACTGAATAAAAAAAATTATGTACGGTTGTGCTTATCAAAAGAGGCTAAATTGGCAGTGCATAATGGAGTTCTGGTACCAACCCTCATGTATGGAAGCGAAGCATGGAGTTGGAAAAATAAGGATGAAAGTAAATTGAATGCAGTTTGAAATGCGATCTCTCAGGCGAATGCGTGGTAAAACTATGTATGATAGGTGTATTAATGTTGAAATTAGAGCAGAATGCAAGGCTGAGATAAGCATTATCGACAAAATTAAGAAAGGTCTTTTACGTTGGTTCGGTCATGAAGAGCGAATGGATGATGAAAGAACGGCTAAAAAAATATATGATGCGACTGTGCCTGTATGTAGAAGTCGAGGAAGGCCGAGAAAGACATGCCATGATCAAGTAAAACAAGTGCTTGAAAGTGGGCATGTAAGAAGTCGGAATAATAGACGTGCGTGCATGAGAAGATGTATGAATGTGGAGGAAGCGAGATGCCAGGACAGAGTGATGTGGCGTTCTATCTTCTCTGCCTACCCCTTCGGGGAAATGGCGTGATGGTTAGTTAGTTAGTTAGTTATGTACGGTTGAGTTTTCCTGTAAAGAAATTTTAGAAATTTTCTTTGGAACCGTGTCAATTTTTACATTTACAATCAAGAACATAACTTTTTTGTTTATGATTTCCGAAATTTAGATTAATTAAACCAAAATCATTCGCACTACATACGAGATAGTAAACTGTAGAGTTTCTTGTGCAGTTTCTTGTTCAGAAAACTGTATAGTCTGTCAAAAGACACGCTAAATATGTATATTTTTTAAGCGCAATCGTACGTTATCGTATGTTTACACACAGGAAATTGTTAATATAGCTAATAATGTACATATGTTATTTGTTTTTTTCGTTTTTAGAAGCATTCAATATATCAATATCCTCTTAACCGTTTACATAAAAACATTAATTCACAGTTTAATATTCCATACAGTTTTCGCTTTACATGGGACAGTTTTCAAACTGCACAAGAAACTGTACAGTTTTTCTTTCCAGTATAAAGTGGGCTTAAGGCAGAAAACATCATTAATTTGATGTCGTTAACATATTTTCTTTTTTCTCTTATTTTATTATGTTAGAAAATCAACACTATTTAAATAACTGAATATAACGACATTGACATGCTTAAAAAAAAGAAATTCGTTGTTTCAATAAAATTTATTTATATTACACATATCAATCAAAAAGTTGTTTTTTAACTCTTGTTTATTTTATATCAAGTTCAGCTCATTAACTCGGCCGTGTTAAAAAAGAAAATCAGTAACCCACGAGTCGCCCAGTGCTTGGGGCAATATAGTAATTAGGAAATATTTCCAGAGAGTTCGATCGAGATTGTATGTATATTTGATTACTTTCATATCAATCAATTTAGGATCATGTCGTGGCTTATTATTTCATATCACGATAAGGTAAGGATATAAATTGATATCGTTTTTACGTTCGTGTTTGTTCTCTAGCATTACAATTCAACTATAACGTTAGGAGAAATAAATACAAAAAACGGATTAATATTTTTACTATTCAAATGTAATCATGATTAGTAAAAAGAATAAAAGTGCACTGACCTGTTAATCCCAATCGGAAAATGGCGTGAAATGAAATGTATGTTAACATTTAATCAAACCAATATTAATTATTATTTGAGCTTTTTTACAATAGATTAAGAAATTAAATATTTTTTACGCGTCATTATACTTGCAAAATAAATATTTGTCTAGTGGGTTACCCAATTGACTACTCGTGTTAACCATTAAAGAATATTAAGGTACAACAATTCAAGCTTACGTGAACGTAATTCGATCAATCTAGCATAATATACCTACTTTGTTACTATATTTTATAAGCGTAGATCGGATGAATATTCGCTGTTAAAATATCGGCTTTCAAAAGCTCGCCTAAAATCGTAGCCTTAAGTTTTGTATGTTTTTAGTTTCAAAGGATATTTAAGCGGAATTACAAGTACTACTACTACCTCTACTTTTTCTTATCCGCACCCAATTATTATTATTATTATTATGGATAATTTATATAGCGCCGTTTTCGTATAAATACACCTCAAGTGCGCTCCAAATATTGAATTTAACAGCTCGGGAAATTTAATATGAATGAAAACTCAATTTCCGAGTTGAAAATACAATTATCAAAATTAATCAAAAGATTTGATGAACAAATGGGTCTTAAGTTTCTTTCGAAACATCACTTCACTCTCACAGTTGCGCACTTCTGGTGGGAGAGCATTCCAAGCCACAGGGCCCGCAACCGCAAAAGCGCGCTCTATACACTAAGTACCGTGTATCTTGATCATTATACTACATTTAAATACTACGAATAACTTATCCCCCCTACATAAAGACATTTCATTTTCTAAATAATATAAACGTATTTTTCTTGTATGTATACTTATTTTTAAAAATGATCAAGACACACTGGGCTTTGTGTACCGATGCAGTGCCTTATGCACTATTGTTGTGGATAAGGGAAAGTAGTAGAAATTTAAAAAAAAAAGGTTTGTTTACTTTTCTTGCCATTCCAGTAAGAGAATCCAAAATTTACTTTGTAATAGTATACAGTTCAATTAGCAATTCCAAAAATCCAAAAACATCATTCTCTCTTTGTTATTGTTGACATCCTCCGTTTTGTTATTTCTAATAAATGATTTAACAGGTTGTTTTGATTTCCTCCACCTTGGCTGTTTTTATAAACAGGATAAATTTCTCAATAAATTTTTTAGATTCGCCTTCCTGTTTTGATTCAATACACATGCGAAGCAACAAACAAATTTACAGAATATTTCATTGTCAAAATAGACAACCTTACTTAGGTACCCACGTTTTTTAGAAGCGCAACGTGAAAAAATAGATAAAATACTGTTTTAAAAATGATTGCGGTAATTACAAAGAAATGTAGAGAAATAGTTTTAGATTAATTCATTATTCAACTCAGATGTTGAACGATGAGACAAATTAATTATGAAATTTATGTTTTTTGACAACAAAGTACTCATCAATTATTCGCCCCAATTATTATTAAGTCCCAAAGTCCTTCTTTCAAAAATTTTTTAAAAATCAATACTAATTAAACACGTTTTTTTCAGTGTGTTAATTGATGTATTACCTTCTCTCAAAACATTTCTCAATTATCACGTATATCTGTGTCAAAAACATCGTCAAATATTTGGCATATACTTGTCAAAAATGTCGACCGTTCGACGAAATGTTTTGATTTCCGAAAGTTTTGACAAAACTATCTCCGTATCTCCTGTCATTTACTGTCCATTTTGACAGTTGACGACACAAATATTCGATGCGGGTCAATACGCGAGTAATCAGTGTGTAGACAGACTTTATTACGAAATCCGAAAGATCAGATCTGATAAGTATCAGTGCGATAATAAAATCCGGTCCAGTAGAGAAATTTTCTCGTTTTGACAACGTGTCATTAATTATTTTCAAAGATCTTGAATATTTTCACTTTTAATCATTGTATCTTTACTGCTTTTATTTACTTAAAAACCAGATTTAATTCAGTTTTAAAAAGCTTTCTTTTTCCGTTTTACCGCACGTAAAGCTAATAATTACGTATCTACTACGTTAAAAATATGTTTATTACTGTTTGTGTTTTTATTTTATGACATATTACTTTTCCTCCACTTCGCTACTTTCCACTTACCTTATCTGATAATCGCCATGTTTTTCTGCCATGTCACTTCATCATATTATCTTCACACTTCACAGCTAGACATAGGCCACCCCCTGCCTCCTCCACTCCTCCCGATCCTCTGCTGTCCCCATCCTCTGTCTTCTGGCAAACTTTCTCCATGACTTAAAGATGAAAGAATGATTATAGAAGAAATAACTGATAATGATAATATTAGGTGTATAATATAATAATGAAGTCACGTATAATATATTGAATATAAATATATTGAATAATATTGAAAAATGTCTTATATTTCATTTATATATCCTGTCTGTTTGTGTGCGTGAGTGGGTGTATGATTTTATTATTGTTATTATTTTTATTAAATTGTAGTAGCAAAAAAGCAGCAATTATCTCTTCAGAGTACACATTCTATTCTCTACATTTCACAGAATACTAATAAAATATCGGCATGTAGGAGAAATTTCCATACACATACAAACTTTAATTCTATATTTATTTAACTCTTATATCTCTTTTTATTGAGCATTTGACAACATTGGTAGAAAGTTCTATATCACATTTCTTATAGGATAAGGATGCTGGTCATACCTTATCTCTTCTAAAAAGATATTCTGTTTCCTATGTCACAGAATACTAATCCTATCTGTCACAGAATACTAATCTTATATATCACAGAATAGTAACCCTATCCTCTTCTGTCTCCAAACATGCGCTATATCCTGTTTATAGCGGTACTCAACTCATATCGTCTTGTTGCACGCGGCGCGTATTCACGATCGCATCTCCGATGATGCACCACGCCATTTTGTGATGCACCAGGATGCACCGCCATGTTTATTTTTGTTTATTTATCACCGGAACACGTGCGATGCACACTATCAAACGCGCGTTACTCACTAGATACCTACAGGGTGATTGCAAAGAAATAAAGACTATTTTTTTTTAAGTGTCAGTAAATAGAAAACAAGCGATGAAGCGGGATTTGAACTTAAGTATTCCAATCGGTCCTTGACCACAAATTGATTCATGAAATCGAATATTGTTCATCTACATTACTATTAAAACTGATACTAAAATAAAAACTACTCCACTCTGAACCTCTGAACTCGCAAATGACATTTTTTAAGAGCTGATAAAAATATTACTTTACAATTTAAATTATCTTCATTATGATTTTTAGTTTTACCGTAATATTATGCAAAATGTATTTTTATAACTATATTTCAGCTCAACTTAGGTTAAACCTAAAGTATTAAAATATACCCATACAATTGTAACTTTGATATAAAAATGTACGGGTAAATAACACAAAAAAATAAAGGAATAATTTAAATAACTATTTAGGTACCTAGAGTATAAATGAAAAAAAACATATCTTAAGAAAATAATAAACTTTTTATTTATGAGCAAATTGTTTTTTACTGTCCTGTACCACCCATCTCTTTACCGTGCTGGAATTTCAAAGTAGATTCAATACCTCGTATAGCGTATAACATTACCCATTTTGTCTGCATAACTTATTGTATTTTTAATCTTTACATCACCGACACACGTCAGTGTCTTTTTGACTGTCATATTTATTTATTCAAGTTAAAATTCAGTAAATAAAAAATAAAAATGCACCCTAATAATATTATTTTAACAGTAGATTCGTATGTAACATAATTTATATGTATTTTTATTTTTGCTACTACTAATACTCTCCCTTATCCGCACCCAGTGGTGCAAGCACTGCATTGGTACACAAAGTGCAGTGAACCTGGATGTATGTGTGAAAATCACATTTTTACAAATATTTCATATTGATCTTTATCGGGAATCGAACCCGCGACCTTGTGCATGGCAGCCAAACGTGCTACTGCCATGCCACGAGGTCCGCGATAAGATCACAGGTTAGAATTATTGTAATCAATTACATAATATTTTTAAGTTCTTTTATAAATTTATTCGATCGACCTGAACTGACGAATTTTTCATAAAGTAATAAAATTACTATGACAAAATGACAAAAGCTCTAATGCAATAACTTTCATTATGTAGTACCTAGAACTGGCGCTAAAGAGTTAGATTCATCGTCTTGCATTCTTGTAACAAATTATCAATATTCACTGCGCTTGGTGTTGTACCATTACAATGCCCTATGCACCATTCGATGCGAGTAAAGAAAGTAGTATTATCAAATGGTACACTAAACTAACTATTTAACTAACCATCACGACATTTCTCCGTAGGGGTAGGCAGAGAGGATAGACCACCATACCACTCTGTCCTGACACACTTCCTTCGCTTCCTCTACATTCATACATCTTCTCATGCACACACGCCGAATATTCCGACTTTTCACGTGTACTTATCGTACTTGATCATACCATGTCTTTCTCTGAAATGAGCCTCCCTCGGCTTCTACATCCAGGCACACTTGCATTATAACTTAATTTATCAGTTCTTTCATCGCTCAATGTAACTCATATGTTTGAAACAGGTATCTTTAGGTCCACCTTTACTTCCTATAGACTAATATTCAGAATGTTGGTAGTATACTATGCCTCTACAATCTCTGGTTTCCACCCAAATAGCCGGAGGAGGTAAAAGCAGGCCGCTTTTGTCTCCCCTTATATAGGTGTAGAGTGTAGACCTCTCTTCATCACAGCAACCTTTCTATATTCCACTCCGCATTTCCCTACTCTGCTCTACCTCGAGTCTTATCTGAGACCTTTTCATCGATTTCTTTACATTTTATACGCTTTCTAATACGTAAACACAACTGTGTGGGGTTTTTGATTTTTAGGTAGTTTTTAGAAAAGGATTTAAAATATAATGGGGTAAAAATTGCTTAAATAAAAATACGCTCTCAACGTATCTCAATATTCAGGATTTATTAATCAGATTCTCTTTATGGGGTTTATATGATACTTTTTGAGAGGAATTATTCTGTAAAAAAATGAAAAAAGTGTTCATAAGAACTCATTTTAAAACCAATGATGTTTATTTTACATAGATAGGCTCTTTTCTTCCGTTCCTTGTCATGTCCTAGTCATAAGAATATTGAGTCAATTTTGACTCAACCTCAACTTGTTAGAGGGAAACATTATGATTTACTTATATATAATTATTTTTATTTTTTACTTAGTATAATTTACATTATTTTTTAGATCTATGTATTAGATAGTGAAAGATAGATAGTTGTCTTTCTTTAAATGCAAAATACAAATGGAACATCAAATTTTTCAGCTCTCTTTGAATTAGCTTGTCAAGTGTCAACTTAACAGGCCTATCTTCAATACGTAATTGTTTGTGACCGCTTTAAATAATTAAGTAATTATTTTTACATATTTAAACTGTTTTATTTTTTTTTTCTGTTTTTTAAAAAAAATCATTTTTAAGCTCAGATTAAAAAATCATCTTACACATTCGACTTAAAATATGATGTAGATTCACCAGTTTTCGGGTTATTCATCGAGTTTTGTTAGACCTTGCATATATGAAAACTCGTAATTTAGAGAATTATTATACAATATAAAAAAACCTCCCCCAGCTTACCCGCAACATAGTACCAAGTACAAAATACTAGCGCTTTTTGTTTTATATTATTTTACTATACGGGTTATTTTTTAGTCAGTTAAAAAAAAAAAAACCTGAATTCAGTATCGTTAATAGAACCCTTTTCAATAAAAAAAACATGTCCTTTCTCAAATAAAAAAAAAGAAAAGTGCACCCAAATAATTCCTCAGAAATAGTAAAGACTTGGTCACCGTCCGCCCGGTACTACGCGAGCGGCGTGCGCACCCCCCCCGCGCGCATTCCCCCGTCGCACTTACCCTTATGTGCCGCGCATGAACAACAGCTGTGAATAGGATGTACGTAATTTGTAAAAATTATAGGAATAAAAATAATAAATCGTAAAAATAAAAAGTACATGTTTTTTTATTGAAATGGGTTCTATTAACGATACTGAATTCAGGGTTTTTTTTTTGTTAACTGACTAAAAAATAACCCTGTATTTTATTTATCAAATACACACAAAATATTTCATAAGCCCTTCCTGCAACTATTATATACCTACTATGCTATATTATGGGGACATAATATATTCCAAAGTATCGTTTAAGATATTTGTTCTCATTTACATACCAGTTATGTCTGATGTATTGTGGATGAAGAAAGCTAGGGAGCGGCTTATCACAACACCAAATGGACATTCCTCTAAATAGAATAATTACTATTGTAATTATTATTAACACACTTGTATTTGCATTTAGTGTATAAATAAATCACGTGTCTTTTTTAAACCTAAGATCGGGTTTTGAAAGACCCAGACATGACTTGTCGTAGTTGTTAAGCGTCTGGTTGACAGGTTACAAACACGTCTTGTTACTACAATGAAGGTTCTTGAAGGATTTAAATTTTTAGATCATGTAAGTACCTACATAAATCGAAGGAAATATCTGTTAATTAAAAGTAATTTATAAGCTGTAATCAAACAAAACAACCAATTTTCGGATTTTTCATAACACCCATCGATAAATCACCTTAGTTTATCCTTTGTTTCTTTCGTGCCTTCAATTGCCAATAAGGAAAATTAGTTCCAGCCATCAATCTGTTCTCAATCGGGTTAATCTCAAAGCCATGATCTTTAAAAACTAGTATATTTATTCAGTTACTCCTATCCTTTTGTGTGTTTATAAAAATAATAAATTATTCTTCCTTTAAAAAAACACCAGCAACCTACATAAAATTTTTAATTCCATCAGATTAATATAAATTAATCTGATCTACCCACAAACATTTACACAAAAATGGAATTTCCCTTTTTTCTTGAAATATTTTAATGGCCGGCATTTCGGCTATGAAAACATCTTATTGAATTATCTGATGATAAACTGTTAAACTATGCTGACGGGCGATCTCAAAATAAGATTTAACAGGAATCTGTCAACAATTTTTTTAATCCGTGTGACACCTTTTTAAGACACAAATAAATGTGGATATTGAATCTTAAATCTGTAACCGGATGGGCTGAGAGATTCTAGCGGTCAAAAGAGGTAATATTCTTAAGAAATCTGTAATCTTTTTTAGGTTTTTCTCTAGTTTATTGGTTAAAAATGTTGTGATTCTGAGAAGGTTCTGCGGTTTTGAAAATCATAAATCCGTTATTTGTAAAAATTTAATTTATTACGTCGTTTTTAAATTGGCTGGAAGGTTTTTTCCTAAAAAATGTTCATTAGTGTATTGTACTTGTATAAGGTATTTATTTTTAAATTTTCTACCCTTATTTTTACGACCTTAAGTTACAAAATTCACCGTTGAACAATGAAGATCTTTATTTTATTCATGAGATGCTTTTCAAGTGCTTAATTTGTGGTGTTGTTCGCTGAGTTTTCTGAATTTTTTCACCATTACGGGTTGTCATTTGTTCGGCCGGAAAATCGCCTTTCCTTGGAAAATGACTCCTGAACCGGTGCCAAGTTGACAAAGGAAATATTTCATAGATTATTATTTATATTTTATCTGTTTTCACAGAAATGAAGGCCACGCGACGCGGCCAAATTTTCGAATTGACAACAATGAAAGTCATAGCCAGCCAAATATTATTACAGAATTCTCGTATTTTTTTCAGTATTTTTTATTTGTATTTTTCTCACACGCCTCTGCAAGTTTTTTTTAGACTTTTTGATAGAATTAATAATACGTTATCTTATTTTGCATCATGAGCTTTTTAAAGCTTCACATTTACATTCTTAGTATACCCACGAACAGGCTATGCCTTGGTGGGATTTTCGTTTATTTTTCTTATGTATATGTAATATTATGTATTTTTTTTTTGTAAATAATTATTATTTTTTTATTAAAATAAAAATAAATAAAAAGGTTATCTTCATATTACCATATTATTTTATAATCTTTTGATTTATGTACATTTTAAGTCATTAGCAAAATCAAATCAGACGTTACGAACGATTTTGGATCTTTTGGATAATAAAATTATACGTACTTTTGGTTACTTAGATAGTAACAAAAAGTATTATGAAATTAAACAAATTTATCAAAAAAACTCGTAACGATGTTCTTAATAAGCTGAGAACACAGAAGAAAGACTTATTCATGTTACGTTTATTTCATAGTACTCTCGTTATGAGTTGATCCTACATAATTATTTTCGGTTCTGTCTAACATCTTGCGAAGGAATCGTATAAATGCCACAATCCAGCAATTTGCGACTAGTCTGGTACTACAGGATACCCTCCCCCACTTCTTACCCCTTCCTGGATCCTTTGAAGCTCTTAATTAATTTAGTTTCCCCTTACATAGTGTCGCATGTTCATACTAGGGATGTGTGGGATGTGATATTTCGAATATGGATACGTATACGGATATTCGAAGACTCGTCTTACGTATTACTGCAGGATGGGTTTAAAAATCAATATAGGTAAAACCCATGTCATGTGTAACATCTCGTGCCAAGATGCCCAAAAGCCCATGACTTTGTCGGGTCATCGAAAGGGTCGAAAGCTTCAAATACCTGGGAGCGTGCATGACAGAAAACGGCAGTTTTCAGAAGAAACTGGGAGTGCGGCTTTGAGTAGCGAGCGCCGCATTCAACAGAATAAAGGCTGTCTGGAGATCGGATTTTTACTCGGTTCAAACAAAATTCAGCCTTTTTAAGGCGAGGGTCCGGGGTCCCCCATACATTCATGTACGTCAGGGCAAAATTCCCTTGTACTTCATGGTTCATTAAATAAAAATGAAAAAAATATGACGTAATTATTAATTCTTTTTCTAGTGAATTATCTGACTAAATTTTTATTTAAATATTTCGTTGAATCACAATTAATTTAAAGAAACCCCCTGTTTTTAATAACATTTGGTGCATAACACAAAAACAGTACATATAAGATTTTAAAAAAAAATGTATTAAAGGATACGTATATATCTAGTGCATTATCTGATTAAAATTTGTAAAAACATTAGTAGATTTTTGATTATATTAAATTCCGTAGATTTTACTATATTAAATTTGAAAAAGATTATCGTGTATTTTTTGTATACCTACGCGATGCAAATAATAATGAAACCAAACGGCGCGACGTTCGATCGGATTTTGGTCGTGTTTTAACGAGCGCTCATCCGGGCGCTTACTACATTTTACAATTAACAAAGGGTGGACCTAGTAGCCCCTTAACGCTCCGCTATGGCTTTTATTCATGGCACCTAACAAGGACCCTAAATAGCAGACTTCTGAGCTTTGAGAATAGGTGTTTTAGTCTTCTAACATTGTTGGATGTTTGGTGGTTTGACTTTGTAAGGAAGGATTGGTATCAACTGTCATCCGGCGAAGGCGTTTTGGCGCTGGGCAATATACTACGCATGCCTCCTGGGAGCCTAAACCATGCTTGCTATTTTTACCATCATGTTTTCGGCGTCGGAGCTGCGGGACGTGGATCTTACTTGGAAGGGATGTATGACGCTCTATCTTTGTTTTCTGTGAAATTTAAATCCAATGAATTCTTTTGATCATTAATTGCCTTGTTGTTACCAAGGCGCCCACAGCCCACATACGAATAATACAATCAAAATGTCTCCTACAACGAAATAAGATTTGTTATTTTAATAATAGAATCTAGAAATAATTCGTTTGTAAAAGATCGCACCTTTGATAATTTTAGCCATTAAAAAAAAAAAAGTACCTTTATCTGCGCATGATAATGTACATGGTGTAACAAAACTCGTAGTACAACCCGAAAACTGGTGAATCTACATCGTATTTGGAGACGATTGTGTAATATAACTTTTTATTCTGAGCTTGAAAAAAAAAATTGTTTTCTTCTCACAAAAGTTTTCAGATTAAGTAAAATTGCTCAAATACTTATTAAAACGCGTTTTTTAATTTTTATTTTCTTTATGGATAGTATTAATTTGATTAAATTCATGATATATGATAACAAATTGGAAAAAAAAATCGAAAAAAAAATTAACTTCGTACTCAATTTTCTCGAAAACTAAGGGTCAAATTAAAAAAAAAAAAAATAACAAAATTGACTCCAAATATTATGTTTATTCTAATTTTTTAAAAATTTTAATTCTGATTTAAGATTTTAATAATTTTAACTCTACATATTAGGTTCAAGTTTAACTTAACTAACTTAACGTAAACATACGTATTTTATAAACATACTATTTAAATTTAATAATGATTTAATGACCATTTTAAAAGAAAACATTTATTTGAAATTGTCGTCAAACAGTTCAGTAACTCAGTAAAGTACCCAGTCGCGTGTCTCGAGCAGTACTCGAATGAGTCTCAATTTCCCGGTCGGCGACCTTTGTAAGTCCCTAAGCGACAATAGTAATAATTAACGCAGATGCTCTTCTTAAGCTCTACTTACACACTCCTTTAATTCTGCATCTCTGGGCGTAAATTCCCTTCTGCCATTGTGAGAACTTGAAAGGGCAAAGGAAATAATGAGACCACAAACAGAAGAGTATTTTTGTGCTCCCTTTGAAGATCGGTCGGCTTAATATTTTACCAATTACATGCTTTAGATTCGTGTTAAAATATATCAGTTTTAATATTTTTGGTATGTTTTTATAAATTTGTAGTATATTATGAAAAAATGTGGGTTACCTGTTTACTTTTAACATCCCCGGCTCCGTGGCAAAGCTAAAACTTGTGCTTCAATTTAACGCACTTAACCATATTTTAAGTATATAGAATAATCTAATAGCAAAGAAGATAGAAAACATGTTCTGCAAATGATTTCACTAAAAGATGAAGGTTTCCGCTAGTGTAACTTGCTGTTTGTTACATTTTTTAATTTTTTTTTTTCTTATTTATTTCAAAAGAAAATTTTTGTTTACATGGATATACATTTAAACACATATATGTACAATAAAAAAAAAAATATATATATAAACAAAAATCCCACCAAGGCATAGCCTGTTTGTGGGTATACTGTGAAAGTCATACAGTGTGCACGTGGCAAAAGAGAAAGATAAAGTTAAAAAAAAGAAATGGAAAAATAGCAGATAATATAAACAAGATAGTCAAAAAACGAATGAACACAAGATATTGGTATCTTTATACCGGAAGAAGAAGAGGGGAAATAATTATAATATATAAAAATAAAAAAAATAAAAAATAAAAAATGACGTAGATTATGTTATAGTTATTGTCTTTAAAGTAAGAATAATTCTACCTTTACATCACCGTTGTTTTACCATAAATCTTAAAGTTAAAGGGTTAATAAACTCATTATTTACTATATTGCTATTCTCCCATTATCCGCACCTAATGGTGCATAGGGCACTGCATTGTTATATCAAATTTAGTGTATCTCTATCCTTTTATTATAATATAACATATTATGTCAATTTATAAGGGGTTTTTTTAGCCTGTTGATTGGCTTTAAAAAAATATTATACGATATATTTAATTTTATATCCCTACAGAGATGAGGTACAATTTTTAAAAATTCAGGAATATAGATATTTGAGCTTATAACCCGTCATTGGCTGGGTTAAGTGGCCACTTAATGTACTACAACATTCCCCATTCCGCTCATTAGCGAATATCCACACCAGGTAACATTTTTTATTTTGTTTATATGTTACGAATCGATAACCATTCACCAGCGCGTAACTAGCTCCATCTATGCATTGATATTGAATTGTTTTCGATTCGTAACATATATACAAAATCAATAATGTTACCTGGAGCCCAATCACAGATAACTATCGACGTAGTAAACGTGCTAACCATGTGCTAACGCTAACCATCTGACCCATCACAATGAACATACGTTCATACCACGTTCGCGTTGCCGAGCACCATAGATGATAATAAATATCGCGGCTAAACGTCAAACGTCAAATCAAGAAAGTCAACGCGGGTGTCGGATTGTTTATTATGTCGACTGCTTTTCTCAATATTTGGCTTGCCGAACGCCGGCTAAATGCAATACGGCACTCGAGAAAGATTTAAAGAAGATATGTGCGAAGAAGATATATCTCGGGAAATGGCTCGCGACTAGTACGCGCTCGTTTAATAATCCCGATCGATAACTTTTAACGCGTGTTCCATTGTGATCGCGAAAACGTTAAACATCCATGGGTAAGAAATCGTTATCACGTCGCTTATTACCGAGTCGGTACTGATCTGTGATCGAGCAACTGATGAACATGTCTTATTTTGTTTTAAATTCCAAATAATGTTGACAAAAGATAATTTTGATTCCTCTTCTTCTTACAATCCTAAATTCGTGTCCTAGAACTCCCACAAATATACATAACAAAGAAAAATTCAATAGAAGACGCTCGCAGACTCCATAAAATACAACAATATTACTTCAGTGTTGGCGCTGGGCGCAGATTCCTATGGAATTATCGAAATACGTGCTCGGTGCGTGGACGCCCAAAGGGCTTAAGATTAATTTATGGTTGTTTGTTATATATAATTAATATTCAAAGTAGGAAGCAGAAATTCTTCCGCATTCTGGTCCTGATGCACGGTGTCACATTTCGCACGGGTTATCTATGAATTAGAAAAAAAACTGCCAAAAAAACGTTAAATTTTTTTAAAGACATGGTTCCATTCATCTGTTGACAATCTCCGTAGTTTACGCCACAACTACGGGACGTTCATAGACAGGGACATTGACTGATGATTTTCACGTGAGAGATTCTTGATAATAAGTATCTTTATGTAAGCTCTACACTCTACATTTTTGCGAAATTCCTAGCCGAAGTACTTCAAAAACGAAGTCAGGAAGTGTATGAAATAGGATGAAGCGACCTACTACACTCTTCAACTTCGGTCATCTTCAGTAACTTTTCAAAGATGGACAGGCATGTAAAACACAAATTTTATAAATAATTATTTGATTAAGCTTTTCGTTAAACTTGGTAAAGTTAACTTCAATAATAAATTGATGAGCGTTAGTTTAAGCTATTTTTCATAATTATAGGCAAAGTTGTCCTTAAATACAAAGTTGTTACGGTTTTACAAAATGAATACTATTTATCAGTAATTTTTTAAATGTTCATCATCATCATCTACATCATCATACCATATCCGCTCCCTATGTGGAGCATGTGGATTCCACAAACTGCCTCCAAGCCATGCGATCGGCCGCCAATTCCCGTGCATCCTCCCAAGTTAGGTACACGTCCCGCAGCTCTGACGCAAACACTAATGCAAATTTCAACTTTGCTAAAAAAAAAACAATATTTGGATTTAAATATTATTTTTTTTATTAAAAAGATTCTAAAATCTTCTTTATATTTTTTTCTACATACAGACATGTCATGGCATTATGTGGGTTTTCTGTCGCCCATATGCCTGGCCTTCAATAAGATTTAGACTGATTCAAATCTCATCTTCTTGCGATATGAACACAATTCAATTTATTAAATTTGAGTTTATAACACAATGCTTTTTTATAAATATATATTTTATGGCATGATTTAAAGCTTATTGTGTTCTTTGGAAATCTCCCACCACATTACTTGAAACTTCTTATGGCTTAAAGTCTCTTTGTTAAGTGTCTCAGACATGCAATTTGATTATAAGGGACATCTCAACAGAGACGAGAAGTTTGGGAGGGAATAAGGGAATTACGACCTGCCATTATTGATGTATTTACAACATTCTTCATTCCGATTCATCAAATCCATTAATTGAATCTACAGAAATTACCGAAGCAATTTTAACAAACTAATCTATGGGCAATAATAACTAATTCATAATAATACAAATCTTAAAGCTAAACTAGATTTAGATACTATTGATACGTTTCACTCAAGGGACTAAATGTACAGCGCTATGCTTAGAATCCATATATGCTTATTTATATTTATATGACCGTATGTAATTTTATAGTAAATGGAGACAGATTGAAGCAGGTAGAAGAATTTGTATATTTGTATATTGGCTTTTTAACGGCGATGCATCATATAGAATTTGTTACATGTTTATTATTTACATTGTTGGTAATTAGATTAACTAAAAAAATATAATTAAAGTATGTTTACAAGAGACGGAAATGTGGATAAGGACATTGAGAGAAGGGTTAGTGCCGGAAACAGAGTTAATGGTGCCTTAAAATCGATAGTGGCAAATAAGAACTTATCAAAAGAAGCTAAATTGGCAGTACACAACGTAGTTTCTGGTACCAACCCTTATGTATGGTAGTGAAGCGTGGTGTTGGAAAAAGAAGGAGGAAAGTAGACTGAATGCTGTTGAAATGCGATCTCTCAGGCGAATGTGTGGTAAGACTATGTATGATAGGTGTACAAATATCGAAATTAGAGCAGAGTGCAAGGCTGAGATAAGCATTATCGACAAAATTAAGAAAGTGTTTTTTACAATGGTTTGGTCATGTGGAGCGAATGAGTGATGAAAGAACGGCTAAAAGAAGTTTAAATGCAAGCGTGCCTAGATGTAGAAGCCGAGGGAAGCCGAGAAAGACATGGCATGACGAAGTACGCGACAAGTACTTTAAAGTGGGCATGGGAAAAGTCGGAATAATCGGCGTATGTGCATGAGAAGATAAATGAATGTAGAGGAAGCAAAGGAAGTATGTCAGGACAGAGTGGTATGGCGCTCTATCCTCTCTGCCTACTCCTACGGGGAAATGGCGTGATGGTTAGTTAGTTATTTATATTTATGTAGTAATCTTCGCCTTATGCGAAAAACCGCCTAAATAAGCTTTCTGTAATCTGATCATTGGCACAATAATCCAAACAATAAAATCCGGATAAGGTTTAATAAAAGTTTTAATAAAGTTTAATAAAGTTCTTAAATAAATCCTAGCCAATATACCCCCACAGTTTATTCGTAAGTCTGGGAACTTAAAAGTTTTGAGACGTTAACTCTCCGTTATAATCTCTCACTAGGGCGGTAACCATTAATGCCCGACTAGGCTAAACTTTTTACTGTTTTACTTCATACATAAATTTGAGGAATTTCCTCTTTGTTTAAGCACTCTTAATTACCCATGGCGACGATTCAGTTTTTAGGCCAAGATCGCGATGAAACGTTTAACTTAATCTAATATTAGAGAAAGCTGTTGCGCTATGAGCTTTACTCCAGATGTCTAGTGATGACGTAGTGTCTATTGATGACGTAGTGAGTGACGTAGTGGGTAACTAGACACCTCAGACACGGTAGTATTTTTCAAGTATGGAATGTCACTAGTATTGTTTATTGGTGTGAACATTTTTGTAAGTAAAATACCATATTTTAAGAAAACAGAATTATAATTTAATATCAAAATACCTATACAACATAGTGTTTATTATTTCAAAAACTTTTTGATTTTTATCAAAATTTCTATTTCAGTACTTAATAATAAGAAGTATTAGGTATTGCTAGTAACATTTAAAAATGATTATGAATTAAAGCACATGAAAATATCGTATACAATTTTGTACTCGGCCATAATTAATAATTTCAACTATAAAATACGGTATTTCTTTCATACACATTTGGCACTTAATCCTTAGGTAATTAGGTCCAAGTTTTGTCATTACGGTTTTAACAGTCTCCGGACAATTAGGGGCTAAACGATCTTGCTAATCACTGCACGTTCTCCCTTTATTGCTGTTATCTTTATTTTTTATGAAGACAGTAATCGATAAACTTGGCCGAAATGGATATTTGATTTGATTCTAAGGCACGTACTTCAAATAAAATAAGTAATATTATACGTAAATAGTGAAATACAGGAAAAAAAATTATGTTATGTATAAGCATTTGTCGACCTTAGTAAGTAGTTTATTAGGGTGATTTTAGTTTGTGTTATGGTCTGTCAGATAGTGTAATTTCGTTTTTATAATTCCTTGTAGTTAGTTAATAATAAAATTTTATGTATTCGAAGATTCAATATTCTGATAAAAGTTTCTTATCTATTGTGGTTTTGTTACGAACACGCGATAAATATTAATGTCGTATATTATTTCGTTTTTATCTGTTTTCGGGGATATCGCCCAGATCCCTAAAATTTCCATAAATCCTAAATAAACTTACTCTGTCTCTAAGAAAATAAAAAATGGCTTTGTCACGCAACCCTTTAGCGTAAGCAGATAAATTTCGAATTTCACCAAATATTCGCCCATAAATTCAATTACGAGGATTTTTTTAGACGCCTTTCTTTCAAAAAGTTCACAAGCAAAAATATTTTCTTGCGTTTATGAAAATTGTTTCTAAAATATCGTAGGTAAAACGCAACATTTCAAGAAATGAAATTCCTTCATTCTTTTTATTTACTGTTATTTTATTTTATTTTTTTTAACTCGTACAAAGAATCTAATAATGTTTTTTTATTAACAAATTCCAATAGCTCTGTGTTTTGCAAACACTGGCTCTGTGTTAAATACCTTGAAATTATTGTTAATCATCATTAATTAATTGTGTCGTATTGTAAACTCAAGACGGGATCTGGACTTCTTCGGTGTAAGTCTATCAAGATTTAAACATTCACTGAAGTAGACCCGATCCTGTCTTGAGTGTGTCCACATTTATTCTCACTGTCTTAACTTCACCAATTTAATGTTCTGTCACTTATTTTTACTGCTTGTTATCCCTTTTATGCTTAACTCTGTATTTTAAAATGGATTCTTCCGTAAATAAAATAAAATAAAATAAATAAATAAAATCACTATACTGATTAAAATGGTGAACGATTTCAAAATTAGATTTTAATAATATACATACGGTAATCATTATAATTGACTAGGTAGGTACTGTATTTACTACTCGTAGATTATGCGGTATTTTTTGGACAGAAATCTACAGAAATTTCCACAATTTTAATAACGAAATCAAGAAGAAAACACATTTCAGCGCTTATTACTTTATTTCACTTTTTTTCTCATAAAATACACGTTTCGTATCATGCGGGAAGCTCCCTTATTTCTGAGTACTGCAATACGTCACAAAAATGCCGTGTTATAAATAAATAGCACATTTTTTGTACAATGCCTCTGGGTAGTTTTTGCGCGCCTGAAATTCTCCCCTAAATGCAATTTTATATGTCCATACACAGAGCGAATGTCCATTACGCTGAGAAGCGCTCCACTGGGGTATATTTTGTACATTACCGGGGCTGGTATTATACTCGTACAAATGGTAATATGTATTTATTTAATAACACTGTTCGTTTTGAGAATAATGTGCACCACGGCTATCGTCAAAATAAATTATCACCTAAACATTCCACCGTAATCTAAAGTGAATATTATTTTTATTACTTACACTTTTCTTTTATCAAACTTGTATATAAAGATTTTCTTCAATTTTCTACCTTGTGTTCTCTGAAATTCGAATTAGATGCTAATTCAAGTTATGGGGAAAAGGGCGGTTATATTGTGATTTGTGATATTCAAAATATCATTACCAAGAAATGGCAGTCAGCAAGCGAAGGATGGCATAAGGGTTGTACTACTCTTATGTTAAAATCAAAAAAACGATTTTTTTGGTTCTACGTGATTTTATTATCAAGTTAGTGAGAATTGTTTCGCCTTGTAAGGGCATTATCAAACTGTTTGATAATGCCCTTACAAGGCGAAACAATTGTCACCAACTTGATAATAAAATCACGTAGAATCAAAAAAATCGTTTTTTTTTTTTTAACATAAGATATCATGGAGTTCTACAAAATAAATGCCATATCAATCAATAATACCGTTCGTATTTTCATATGAAAATAATCAATATTTTACAATTTGACATCTCAACAGAGACGAGAAGTTTGGAAAGGAACATGGATATCTAGGCGTTTATAGGGCTAATGACCTGTCATTGGCTGGGTTAAGTGGCCACTTGATGTAGGTATTAAAACATACCCCAATTCGCCTAGTACTTTATGTATTTGGACACACTCTAAATGTTGTTCATAATCAATATAATTCGTGTGCCTGGGGTAGGAGTAACAAATAATTAAAATTTTATATAATTTTCGTTGGTTGATTTTCTTCGTCTTTCAACGCTTGCAGAATTAAATATTCATCCTTTTAACTGCGTTTGTTTTCGTACCAAAGTTTACGGTCGCCGAAAGGTTTCTACTTTCGACACAACATAAACAAATTGAATATTGTGACTATATCGTCCCTTGTCGCCGGACCCTGCTGATCTTTATATGGGTCAAAGGAAAAGAAAACATCTAAACGCCCTAGTCTACGCCCTAGTAGTGTTCGTGACCCCCGTATTCTGGGGCGATGTTCTTTAACAGTGGTGTATGGAGTCGATAAAACCACGAAATAAAAACCTTTTTTTTTTTTAATGCAGTAAAATTTAAAGCAGTCGACTTTTATCTTGTGCTACTAAGTTAATTTCCAAATGAAGTGTGTTTTTTGTTGTTGCTTTTATTCCAATTCCCGTTGGGGTCTTCATGGGTATATTTATTTACACGTGATTTTTAATTGGGTGGCCCCCCTAGATTGTCACGCAGTGTGGCTGGGGACTCGGCAAACGAGAATAATATAAGTAGGATATATTATTTTTAATTTTTTTTTTTTTAAAGGAAAAAACCCTTTTAAAATAAGAAATTAAGCATAAGAGTTTGGGTTTTCCGGGGGTTCGTTCAGATTTGCCAATTTTTCTT